>CM061233.1:13258551-13288025 GCA_030844895.1 Ambrosia x helenae
CAGGCTTCACCACCCTCTGTTCATCGTCTATAATAATAATAATAATAATAATAATAATAATAATAATAATAATAATAATAATAATAATAATAATAATAATAATAACAATAATAGTAATAAATAAATAATAAATAAATAATACCTGTACCATTGACCACCAGACACCACCATCGTCTTCCTGTTCCTGTTCATCGACCACCGTCAGGCTTCACCACCCTCGGTTCATCGTCTTTGTCCCTCGTCTCTGTCCTCTGTTCAGATCTGATTCACCGTCGTCCCACCATCGTCCCCACCATCGTCCCACCGTCCCACCATCGTCCTCCACAGCCGTACGAGTGAGAGAGATACAGAGCGAAAGAGAGTCGTTTGTGTGTTAGAGAGAGAGACGTGTGTGTGTGTTTTTTGAGAGAGAGGGAGACTTGTGTGTATGTTTTAGAGAGAGAGAGAGTTTTTAATAACTTTTAAAAATATATCAGACATTTTAATAGGGGGGATGGTGGGGTGGGGTGGGGTAGGGGAGATGGTATTTGACAAAAATGCCCCTCATTATAATAATCTTAAGAGGGTGATGTGTCACATTATTATTGGGGCTAGGGGAGTTCTCAAGTTCTCTCAACTCACATGAGTTTTCAAAATATCCGGATCATATATATATATATATATATATATATATATATATATATATATATATAGGGGAAGGTTCAAATAAAAACCCACCTAAAATGAAGAAACCCGGTAAACCCAATCTAGACCATTGATCTAAAGTGATCAATGGCCTAGATTCATTCTACTTTATTTTAATACATTTATTAAGGTAGATGACAAAAAAACGACACAATGGTCAAATGCCATTTTTCTGAAAAAAAAAAAACACATATGACAAGTTGACCCCCACATGTCACATCATCTCTCTCATACTTTTGTGACCATGGTCCTAAATCTGTCAGCACGTCATGTTACATATGTAACATATGCAGTGTTGCATACGTTAAAATTGCACAGACTCTGGTCTCATATGTGTTTTTTTTGATGCATACGTTAAAACACATAGATTGTATATAATCAATTAAAAACTTTATAGATCAAAAAACATTAAAATGTACACAAGAATTGTTTCTTACAAAGTGCTAAAACAAACAAAACGGTCATTACAAATCAACAAATGCTTAAAAAACTATCATAAATAAAAAAAAATTGTCTACACTTCATTCTTGATTATCATCTTCATCTTTAATGCAAAAAATATGCTCACCTGCAAAAATAAAACAAAAATCATCAATTTACATGTAACCCCCCCCCCCCCGTCTTAACGTATGTTAACCATCTGGATTACAAAAAAAAACATATGAAACTGATACAAACAAACATTGTTTTATACATTTAGTTATCAAGATTATCAAACTTAAAAAATCAAAGCTTTGTATCTGGTAAAAAAATCAGAAACTAATTTATACCAACTTAGTGGTGCTGTTACATACGAAACAGACGCAAACATAGATTTCATCCCATGATGAATGACATTCCATTCAAGAGTTTTTTTTTCCCAATTCTTCATCTATAATATGCAATATTACATTCCTGATAAGTGACTTTTTTATTGATTAACATATGCAACTGCTGTTGAAAGTAAAACATGTGTACCTCATTGAAAAGTCAAAAATCAAACCTTTGTATCTGGTAAAAAAATCGGTAACTAATTTATATCAACTTAGTTTTGTTGTTACAAACAAAACAGACGCAATATAGGAAACAAATGCAAACATACATTCCACACATTATAATACTCATACAAACATGCACATACTGGTAAAAAACAAATCAGATATATTGTTGCATATGCTAAGAGACATTAAAATTCACCAATTTTGATTAAAAAACCATATTAATAATAATAACATATAAAAAAGGTTAACTAATATGTAAACCTACGTGTTAACGTATGCTACCTACGTGTAAACATGATTAGTTATGGTGTTACATACGAAACAGATGCAAACATACATTTTCAAAACCATCACAAACAACTTCTTATTACCAAACACTAATTAGCTCAAATTCAAACTCTAACCATTAAATGTTTTCTAACCTCTTTCAAAATCATATTAAAAATCAAAACTTGGTGATCACCATTTACCAAAAACCATTTTCCTAAACATCCACCAACAGTTAGTCCCAATTCAAATATAAACCATTAATAATAATAATAATACTAATAATAATAGGATAAACAGCTCAAAATAGTTCAAAAATCGTTCATGGATGATGATAAATGAGGTTATGACCCATGACCTCTTGGTCTAGTGGTATGGTGTCCCCCCTTACAAATGTGAGGTTGTGGGTTTCAAATCCTTGCAAATGCAAGGTTAGGTGAAAATAAGGTGGTATAAATATTTGCCGTTCAAAAAAAAAAAAAAAAAAAAAAATGAGGTTATGACTAAAAGGAATATATAAATATAATTTGTTCATGGATCTGACAAAAAGGAATATATGAACGTTCAAAAATCGTTCATCGTTCAGATCACATAAATGGTTCCAAGATAACAAAAAAAAAAGATATAAAATCACTTTTTATTGTCAGCAATCAATCGCCGGCCTTTATTTTGTGGATTTGGTTTTAAATATGTTATTATCCTAGTAATAATAAAATAATCAGAGTTGAACAATAATAATAGAATAAACAGAGGACATTTATTAAAGGGTACCTGGTTGATTTAGGGCTTTTTCTTGAAAAAGATGATGGAGAGTATTGATGGTGGTAGATCTGGTTAGATCTATGGACACTGTGGTAGATGACGGTGGATGGAGGATGAAGATGGTGGTGGTGGTGGTGGTCAGGTATGGTGGTCAGGATGATTTTAATAAAGAGAATATTGGTGGTGGTGGTGATAATCTTGATGCAGAATGTGTTTGAGAAATGGAGAGAGAGAGTGTGTGTGTGAGTTCTTTATATAGGAGGGAGAAGAGAAAGATTCAAACCAAAAAAGAGGGGGGAGTGTAAAATCACTATATTGCCCTAATTTATTAAAATAATAGAGGGTGGTGTGGCTTAATCTAGACCACAAGATGGGTTTGCGGAAGTTTTTTCAAAATTTTGGGTTTCTTGTGGATAGTTAGCCTATATATCTATACTATACTATAAAGCATATTAGGAGGGCACAATGGTCATTTCACCAAATGTCTTAATTTTCAACACCTTCAATCTCCACCGTCCAAGTAAGACTCCACTAATCTAATGGTCAAAAATCATGATCTGCATCACTCACAACCAACCAATCAAAGCACATTACAACTTTATTAACATGTTTTACAAGTCTGGACAACACAATTTCAATACACGTATGTAACCTGCCAAAGTAATCCTTACTTTTCTGAAACCCTCACACAATCCCACCGTCCATATCAACTCCTCAAATCAACGGCTAAGCAAAGCAATCCGCGTCACTCACTACCAACCAATCAAAACATCCCCAAAAACCCATATAAAGAAACTCCCCTGTAATTCATCACACTAGCCTTTTCTTAAACAAACAATCAAAACACCAGCGGCGGAGAAGTAACCAACAGCAGAGAAGAAGCCTATAGCCTATAAAAAGCTTCCGAATTAGTGATAGATTTTGATTTAGATGATGAACTATTTTGTAAGTTTTTTGTTGAACCATCACCAATTTAGAAGCTTATTAAGGAATGAAGTTCACATCGGTGACGGTGGGGCTGATGACCGGAGTTGTTCCGGTCGGTGATATCGGGAGAAGACTCGGTAGCGAGTTCGGTTCTTCATTTTGTAATCGTAAGTGCAGCCATGATTACCTAACGCAGAACATATCGCAGCAATGTCACTGAAATTCGGACAAACTTAATCTCTTTCGGGCTAGAAGGAACAAGCAGCGGAGAAGAAGCCTAAAGGGAGAGAGAGTGCGTGTACTGTCGGTTGATGCATTAAAAATGTTAGCTTTGTAATGTGATTTAGGCTTCTTTATTTTAAATGCGGGTTTTTTTAGCGTTTTGAGGTGGTTTTAAGGACCAGAGGTGGTTGAGATGGTGGGGTTTTGTCATTTTAGTTTGAAGGTAGTTCTCAGAATTATGCTTTGAGGTCTTTAAAATAGCTAAAAAAATATGTAGTATGATCTTTAAACTCATCTTGGTTAAAGTTAAAGTACAACGCCCAAAGCACCAAATTAAAACCTAACAAAAACTATTATTATTTGAAAATTTGTTTTTAACCTGTTGCTAAATATATAACCTGCAGCTTCAATGAAGTATCAACATTCAACATCACCCATAATGATGGTACAAACTAAAAGTAATAAGTGATTCTTGCATAAGAATGACAGCTTCTTGGAAATCTGTAGCCTTTATTTTTTATCTTGATTTTATTTATGTAAATAAAACATTCATTCTTGGATTATTATTTGAGCACAATATTAACCCCCATTATTATTGGTGTACGCAAACTATACATTAAGATCAATTCAGTAAAACATAAGATATTGATTTGAAGTATGAAACACAAGAAGTTGTTGGTTAGTTTGGACTTATTGGTTAGTTAGGACTTAGGACTCGCTGAACCAGTAGAGCGAACCGAAACCTTCTAGAATATATGTTTATTGGTTGGTCTCCTTTCATGGAAGGTTTGATTGGTCGGTTATGGTAGGTCTAGCTCAAAACAATATCAGTTTTGAAAAAAAAGATGACCCAAAACCCCATTACACAGTTAACCTAGCCTTTAAAAAGTTCTACTTTTTTGCCGTTCGAAAAAAAAGTTCTACTTTTTCAAGAGATAGGTTAAAAGACTTTTCACAGTGGAGAGATAGGTCTGAAAGTCAAAACTTTTTCACAGTTGACAGTGTAATGCATAGTGTCTAATACTTTTCAAACATTTTTTTATTTTTTTTATTTCGGCTCCATCTATTACCACACTTTGAAACTTATTTTGAGATCACACCATACTTAATCAACTCACCATACTTAATCAACTCACATAAGAGCGTTCATAGTAAACTCTCCATATTTTTCTCTATGATTACTCTAAAAACACTACTTTTTCTCACTTCTTTCTATCTAATAATACTTATTCTATACTTTTATCATTACATTTTTCTCTCTCATCTACTCACAATCACTTTCAAAAATATTAAAAAATTATGGAGGATGAACAGTGTTTTCTTCAAATTTACTGATGAACAGTGTGTTCTCTATATATTTTCTCTCCTCTACTCACAACCACTTATACCCACTCTATATAATATGGAGGCCCCCCTCACACTAATATAGAGGCTCTACTGTGAATGCTCTAAGATGTGATGGTACAACCCGTATAGTCATACGTACCTTTTATATTTTGTTGGAGGAATTAAATTACAAAAAAAAAAAACGTTTTTGGAGGGGCTTGAAAACTTGGCTTTAAAGAGAGCAACACATATAAACACCTTAATTTTAATGGCTATGCGAATTAGACCTAACCTCTCAACCTTGTATGACCTTTGATATGACAAGTATATATCTATATGACTCATGTATCAAAGTAGACACAATCACACAAAGACTGTATTAATAGCAACACCCTTTATTTTTTTTTATTTTAATTATAGTTGAATAAGCTAAAAGGATAAAAACAAGTTTGTTTTTATGTTTGGAATTATCTAACCATATACGTTGATATTATCATACAAGGTGAAGTTAAAATAATTTAATTTCCTATATAAAATTCCAAAGCTTAGTGGTGGTTTCAGGTTAATAAGGACTAAAGATGATGCAAATTATTGTTCGAACCAAAAGGCATCAGTTTAACCGAAAACAAATCGGTAAATAAAATAGAATAACCGATGATTTCGGTTGAAAATAATAACCACATTGATCGAACCATACGTACCCTAAGAATGTTTATGCTTCCCGCTGCATCGCGCGGGCACCCTTCTAGTATATATATATATATGGTCAAGATCCTGTACAAAGGGTGTTTTTTATGAGAAGGCTAAGAAGGAATTATAACCATTAGATGATGTTAATCTAGGGTGTAAATTAATTGAGTGGCAATCTTGTAATTAGTGTTATAATTTTATTAATTGATTAGACCATTTAGGGGTAAGATAGTAAAATACACTATCAGGACCATTAAAACATCTCCTTAATTTAAGAAGATTTTCCATAACTCACTTTCTCTCTCCATCTCCCTCTCTCTCTCTATTTACGATCTTGATAATATTCTCCCCTCTCTCTTCTTCTTAACCATGGGTTCAAATGAGCACGGTTCGGATAGGATGTTATAACACAACGTTGTACGGCGCTATGGTGTTTTATCGACTTGGATGATTGCTTCACAATTCACATCATGGTGTTTTAATGTATAGAAGGTTTGGATTTACACTATGTGGTAAGGTTGATGTAATTTAGGGTGAATACAAATGATAATATGGTGTTTTTAGTGTAAATATGTTATTATTGTTGTTTTCAAATGATATAAGTTATTCATATGATCATGTTTCATTTTTGTGGTGTTCTTTGAGGGTTTTGTTTTATATTCATATCAACGTGTTTTATCTTCATGTTGGTCATATCAATTAGTTATATATTTTGTGCACCTTAGAGCATTCACAACCAATTCACCAAATCCCCTCTATCAAATTACACTAAAAATCACTACTCAACCTCTAAATCTTCTCTCTCCTAATTAAAATAATAATACTTTTTCATACTTTTATCATTATATTTTCTCTCTCCACACTCACAAGCACTTCCAAAAATATTAAAATATTTTTAGGGGTGAACAGTAACTTTTCATATTTAGGGGTAAAAGTGTTCCACCAAATATTTTCTATATCCTCCACTCACACCCATTTACACTCACCCTATATAATTTGGTGGACACACTCACATAAATTTGGTTCCCGGGTTATGAATGCTCTTAAAATGTGATTGATAAAACACCCTGTGTAACTAAACCCATTTACATAAATAGAATAAAACACCAAACGTTTTAGAAAAAAAATATCAAAATCTAACTTAAATATAAAACACCCACTTGGTCATGCCTTTAAGCTTCCAAATAGAGACACATATAGTTAGAACTTTTAATAGTATATATATTTTTTTATATCTAATTGTGCAGGTGGCTTTCACTAATTTCTTTGATTAGTTGGAACGAGCATTGATTTATTTAATTTCTACCCTCAAACAAATATCCTCCTGTTAAGATGGGATCATCATCATCTTCACAATATGCTCATAGATGTAAATACGATGTTCGAACACTTAAATGGTCTAATCATAATATAATAAAGAGAAAGTATACAATATAAAGTCTCTTAAAATAAGAAGTGTAAGAAGCCATTAGAGATTGACACATGTCATTTTAACCTAACCACAGTTAAACCACAATTAAACCTATTTTCTTCTTCCCTGTTCTAAACTTTCATAACAGATACCTAACCCATCCTCCTTTTGAAATAAAACGATCAAGATCTGACCACCACCATGTAACAACCGGCAAAAATAAGGTAATTCCGTACAAATTAATTAATATATGATTAACATAATTAAATGCGATTATGTGTGATTTAATTATCAAGGCCTTAGGAGATAGCAATTTCCAAATAGTGCATAGGAATGCATACGTTTAATGGTAAAACAAGATTGGATCATGTGCGAATAAACTATCCGGTATGGACGTTGGCAATTACCCGGTAATAATTAAATAAACGAAAAGGATCCCGGACACCCAGGATATAAAATAAAGGGTATCTTCACAAAATATAATGAGTTGTGGAACCCCAAAACCATGAGTGGAAACGTCTTGTACAAATCTCCCGGTAACGAATAAAATGCGCGTACCGCACCCGATACGCGTATAACTCATAATTTCACCCGGCAAAGGCCTCAATAACCAATCAACGCTTAAATTAGACTATATTTAAGGGTTATTAAAGGTATTTTTAATGTCCGAATAACGCGTGATTAAAACCCGAAAAATACCCGAACGACACCCGAACGACGGGGGATTAAACATAACAAATATTGGGTAAATGTTTAAAGTTGTGGACCCCACCTAGACCCACAAAGGGGCCGGCCTAATGGCCTTTGTAATCCCCTTGCATTGTGCTTTTAATAATAACCTATAATCTAGTAAAAAGCATGCATGGACAAAAGGATAAAGCATAAGATTATGCAAGTACAAGGCATGCTTAAATCTTGTCTCCTCTTGGTAAATTTTCGGCCCTATGGCCATGTAATCCAAGACACAATCTAGTAATGATGCATTAGTACATGCACATGCTTAATATCTATTGAAAGATCAAGGATAAATCTAAATTATTTGGCTAGATTTGCAAGCAAAATCTCTCCCATTTCTCTCTCAAAAACACACGGCACACACACACACATATCATATCTTCACCAAGATCCCAAGTACACATACAATCTCCCATTAAATCTTACATAATCTATGGAAGATTACATGTGGTAAGATTATATAAACATGTGTTAGATACTTAGTGAAACAAAGCAAAATCTTCTTCTTCCTTTCTTCTTTGATGCCGTGAGCTTCACCCTCCCACATACACATTTCTTTCAAGTTTTTACATCTTCAAATCACTTAAAACAATCCATCATCCAAACCCCTATTGTGTGTTTCAAGAGCTTGGAGCTTAACCATTAAGGAAGAACACACTAAACCCCTCTCAAAATCCAAGGTTTTGTCTTCCCTAGCCTTGTGCTAGTAGTAAGCTTCTTAACCTTGTTTTTGATTATTATTATTCATGTATGTGTTCTTAGAAGCAAGTTGTACATGAAGGGTTTAAAAGGTGGTTTGGAACATAATCTTTAATAGGTTTTACATGAGTAAAATGGATGATTAAAGATATGTAAATAAATCATGGATTTGATGATGATAAAGTAGTAATCTTGAAAATGTATAAAATCTACACATACACTAAGTAGGATGATGATTCGGTGAAGATTTGTGGAATAAACTTGAATGTATTAAAAAGTAGTATTAATCATCTTAAAATGATCATACATGGTATAATATGTGGTGGAACATGTTAGAAGTTCATGGATAAAAAAGATGAAAAATTAAAGTTTACTTACTTAGAAGATTGATATTGTGATATAAGGGACAAATACATAAAACACACATACAAGTAGCCTTATATATGGAATATAAGACTAATAAAAGTGTTTTGATACAAAAATAACTTACCAATAAAAAGATGGATCTTCAAAGTCCACTATTTTGAGTGAAAAATGCTAACTTTGGAAGTTAGAGTGGGAAAATGCAACATTTGGAAGTTAAGGGACTAATATTGTAACTTTGAAAGTTAGAGGACTAAAATGAACATTTTAGAAACTATTAGTCCAAAGATGCAATAATGGAAAGTTTGGTGTCAAAAGTATAAGTAATAAATTTCTAAGGATGATTTGGGTAAATACTAGTAGATATACTTGGGTATTTTTGTATAAAAGTATATTTTTGAAAGTTATAAAAATATGGATGGTATTGACATAAGGATTTTTATAAAATAGAGATTTTATAAAAATATTAAACAAACTTGAGAAACTTATACGAAAATGAATACTTTTATATAAATGGGAATATAAAAGTATTGGAAGCATTTTTGTAGTTAAGTTAACAAGTTGGATTAAAAATACTTAAGTATTTTAAATCTTCCAAGTAACATGTGTTAGGAGGAAGAAATATGGATAATATTTCTATAAAACACATGTTGGGAAAAACTTGGAAAAACTAACTATTCGAGCTAAGATACCGAACTAAGACGCGTTAACGAAACGTACACGGACAAAACATGAGAAAAATGCCATTGCGGCAAGATGAGAAAATATATATTTTAGGAAGTAAAATATATATATACATGGGTGAAAACTAACAAACACTTTCCTAAGTGTTAAAGGAATTATTCGTGGGAGAAAAGTATAACATAAACAAATAAGACGTTAAACAAACGTATATACTTAACAAGAAAAATTACACATTTATATGTATGTACGTTCGTCTCGGCAAAACTCTAGTATATCTACTTAATGGGAAAGTAGATATGTGGGAAGGAAAGCCGCGACGAGTAGACAAAGATATATATATATGTGTATACCGTACCGACAAGATCCGAGTATATTTATTTGAATGGGGAAAATAAATATACGGTATGGTGAGTTGAATCGGGTGTTAAGAATATACAATCGAACGACAAGATCTTAGCATATTTGTTTAAATGGGAAAACAAATGTGCGGCAAAGTGAGTCGGGTCGAGTGTTGAAATATATATTATATCGAGCGATGCGATCTTAAGTATAATTATTTAAATGGGAAAATAATTATATGTTAAGTGAAGTTGAGTCGATGATAATAAGGTACAAGTTAAGGAAATATTAACAAGAGTAATATATAACTTGTAACACAAAGGGTAATCTAACGCCAACGAAACCTAGGATACGCGCTTAATTAAACGGGATTTGGAATAACTTGTGGTCGGGAGTTGGGTGTACAACTTGCCAAGGCACATGCACTATAGGAATAGTGACTTATACGTCTAGGACGTTTGTAGGTGCGAGACCCTCTTTGCTATCTACTTAGTGAGCCAGACAGTGTTTCAGGTGAGTTTCACGGCCCCATTTTACTGTTTTAACTGGGGGAAAGATATGTTTGTCAAACGTTGTCACATGTTGAAATGTTTTCAAAGGTTAAAATGTGATAAGTGGTATGATGAGTACTTGAGCAGTGATCGCCACTCGGGGTTGAGTCCTCTCTTCCGTAATCATTAATTCAGGGAAATGAAACCGAAAGAATATTTGGATAGTACTATTGGTGCCTGACAAGGCCCACCCCTAATCGATAGCGTCGATTATGCATCGGCGTATGCCTGGGGTGCACGTATTCTGAAATTAAGTCGTTGGGTTCCGAGGAACGACTTGGAGCGGGGCATTATTATTAGTCTTGGTTTGGTTATGGGGCTCAAGGGATTGCTCATCATTATAGTTTGTAGGAGCTAGCTACTCCTTACAAAGGCCACAAGTTGTGCAGGTTTCGCACATGTTGTAAAACGGAATATCGATCGACAAGATCCTAGTATAATTATTTAATGGGAAAATAATTATACGGTAAAGTGAGTCGAGTCGGTGGTTGTGAAAATGTTGCTGTTATGAAACTAAAACCTGTGAACTCACCAATATTTTATATATTGACGTCTTTTTTTTAAACATATCTTTCAGGTAACTAAGTGCTGAATAGATATGGGGCTAGTGCGGTGGAATTCGGGATGTCGGATACTGGTCGGGGTTTCATTCATTGTTACCATCGGGTTGGAACATAAACGGAAGTACCCCCACATTGAAACTTAATGTTCATCGTTTTATGTAATGCTTTGTGCAATATTGTAACGAGATACTCATTTTCGACATTCTAATAAATTGATCTTTTCTAAATAAATATAGTTTGTGTTAATCTTGACTTTGATATGCTTTCGAGCGTTGCGCCACGTGTTTCCGCCATTGGCGTGGTGTGACAGAAGTGGTATCAGAGCCAAGGTTGTAGCGAACTAGCATTTTTGAAAAATCTAGACTATAACCGGTTTCGGCTCGAAGACAAAGTTTTCAAAACTGAAACACAACAAAATATTTTTTTTTAGAAAAGAAAGAAAAATTGTACATAGGATGTACAAGGGGAAATTCCGACCGACTCGCCATGTGTGTCAATATATGAAGTATTAGAAAATGCGGATAAGATGTTTATGTTGCATAGGAATCCGGTTTTCTAAGATTAGTTAATACATATACGTAGTACGGATATTTTGCCAGTAAGGATGTTGTATCACGCTTCACAATAGTCCGCGCTCTTGCATCGATCACCGGTACCAGCAAGTGGGAAGGATGCTGTGGTCTACGATGAGCTCACTCGCTTACCTGTAGACGGGATGATCGGGAGGACTAGTCTCTATCACGTAATAATAGTTTGGGGTGCACGGTAACCTTGGTGGGCGCAAGGGCCAAGGGTTGGTGATCACTCCTTGTCTTGGTTGTTCTTGTTCTTTAGATTCAGTCTTAGTTTTGATTAACCAATGGGTTAAATGGGAGGTTTCGCCGATGTTCCTTGATTTCGATCCTAGCAAACCTAATGAGCTTTCTTCGACATTACCTTTATGGTACGAGCACGGAAGGGCTCGAACGTCTATTCATATAAGTAATCTGACGCAAACCCTCGCTCTAGATAGGAATGGGAGATGAAAGCTTCCTTGTGTAGGAGTTGAATGTCTCCACCACAAAGTTCTTCCAAAAGGAGCGGGCATACGAGGATGCGCCGCCTACCGAAGAGATGAATGCCCGGTACGATGCGAGGAATGCTAAGCTTGAAACCCAATGAAGACTGAGGGTGCGTCCCTGCTAGACTAGTGCGTTTAGAGAACGGAACCCTGCGTGGATTAAATATGAGACACGTGGCCGTGTGCTGCGGTGTTATCATGGTGAATAAGTCATGTTCGATCTAACGCATGCCCAGGTTGTCTTCAAGGGTCGAGTATTTTTCTTTTCCTGTAGGAAGAACAGAATCGAAGTTACGGGATTAGGAAGCTTGATCATTGTTATCCTGAAAGCTAGATAACCCTCGTCTGAATCAACAGTATTGGTTGCTTCCAGGCAGTCATGGACGGATAGCGAAATCGGCATGTCGCCTCACACATCCGCGAGTCATAGGGCTTTGCTAAATTTTGATGATGTCAAAAATTTCGGCCACTAATCACGACCGCGGCAGCATTTGCCAGTGGTATGATGACGGCGTGTAGTGGAACGGCAAGCCACAATTGACGTTGGTTATGGATTCACTCGGAAGTGCATACGATTAACTCATGGGAAACCCTTTGCAATAGCGCTAGATCGTATTACGAAAGTTGATTTGTGATGGGCCTAGCACATTGGTACTTATGTCATACTACTTTCCGGACGTGCAAAAGTTATCATAAGACTCCTCTATCTACCTCCTGTTTGTTCTTCAAGGATTGTTGGTAGTCTCGCTTCAGTCGAGGAACGCCAGAGTAGGTTCGTTACAGGTACTGTGCCTGAATCCGTCATAAATCCTAGGGAGTGGAACCACACCCTGGGAATCGTAATCGTAAGGGTGTGTTCCGTAATTGTTAAATATCGCAAGACGCTTTTACTGACATTAAAATCCCCCTCGAAAATCGAATGACGGACTACTGTAAGTGGTCACGTTTATCTGGTAAATCAAACTTACCCATGGGACGGAAATCCCATTGCTCTTGTGGCAATAACGTTCGTCACCCTCGTCATGACGACGAGACTAGTAATCTATTAGGGGCGGCAATTGACGCGAAGTGTTTTCCATCAATCCCCATAGATATTGAGACGTTGCGTCCCTTGCTACGGTAATTTATAAACTAAGGTTGCAAGGTCCATTCGTTGTGGACACGGTGACCTGTCTAATCTCTTGCCGTATTTCGATACTCTCACGGCGTGGCCTATCGGGAAGAAAGTTCACCAGTCTCGCTTAGGTGACAGAGAAGCATTTCAGTTGATGTCTATCGGTGCTAAGGCCAAGATAATATGCAAGAAGACTCTATTGAGAAGGATGACTCGACTGGGTTGCCAGAGTCGGCATCGTTTTCATTCTATCAAGGTGTCTCGATAAATTGTGATCTTTCTACTTCTACTTGCTATTTTTGTGGTGACCACTATCCTTGATATTGGGGTAGACGGTGGTTGGTTTCTAGGTCCGATGGATACTATTTACCACACATATAATAACTATGACAAGTCTAAGGCTCCGGCCGAGCCTGATGTCGCTGCGGCTGTTATTGATCTACGGCTCAAGTAGATCCCAATGTTTTTGCTAAGTGTGTAGCTCTTGCTGAGTTTGTTGTTGTCAATGAATCTGTAGCACTTATCGGGCTTGATGCCATTGTTTCCATGTCTGTTGTTGAGCTTATTGTTGTCATTGTCTCTATAGTCCATGTTGGGCTTGATGTTGTTTCTATGGCTCTTCTCGAGCTGATGTTGTTGATGTATTTAAGGCTCCTGCGGAAGTGAATGTTGTTAACGAAGACGTCTCTATGACCCATGCCAAGCTGCTATGACCATGTCTGTATCGTTGTGGTGTTCGTTGTTGTTAATTCCATTTTCTTTGAGGCTTTCATTGACTCCCTCGTTATCATTCCTTGGGTTCTTAGCAAGCCTAACATTGTTATTGGTTCTCAGGCCTTGGTTAAGACCGTCGATGTAGTTGTTGCTATCGTTTAAGTGACTCATACCAGGCCTACGGTCGTTCTCTCTATGGACCATATCGACTTGAGAAGTCAGCTATGTGGAACCCGTCGTTCCCATTCATGTTATGACGATTGATACGCCGGCCAACCTAACCATTCCTACCATTGGGCCTATGGAGGATAGGTTCGAGGCTGAAGGTACGGATGCAAATCCACCTCCACAAGTGATCTGAGACGCACAGGGATGCGTGCTCACCAGAACGGAATTTTCTGTTAATATGGACTGTGGATCTTCCATATTGAGCATCATATTGACGGGTGCATTCATGCTGCTGTGTTACCCCCAGCCATAGTGCATGCTCGTTATTACATTATAATAGCTGATTGCGTATTCATGCGGTTGCGCTACATTGCTGATGATGCATTCCTGTTGTTTACTGCTCCTGCAGTAGTGTAGCCTTGCCGTCGTATTTCTCTGTGTCATGCGGTTCCTGTTGCAGTGTTGCCTTGTCGTCATGCTTCTCGGTTTTCGTGTCACTCCGGGCGGTGTTCCCTAGTTGATGTGTTTCGTGGATATGTTGCTGACATTGCCATGTTGTTTCTACTGTCGTGTTGCTCAGAGGGCGTATTGCTACAGCTGTTGGATTACCTCGATGACGTGATGATTTGTCGTTTGCATCGCTCTTGTTTCTCTCGGAATGGAGACATCACCTAAACCCCTCGTGCCGTCATTGTTCTATTTGTTTGATTGTGTAGTGCCGACATTGATTATGTAGGATTTCAGGTGTCCAACGGACTTTCTAAAAGTCGTGCTTAGACACTCTAGCCTTAGTGATTACGTGTGTATTCCCCTAAAGTCTGAATCTCGTGGTCGTCTGCCGACCCCTGTATATGCTCACGCATTTCGTGAGCGGTACATCTTCAGAATCTGAGGCACCAGTGACGCTATGTCCAGCCCTAACCTTTTACGTGCAATTTGGTCGCCCAACGATCGGTTATGCAAATCAATGTCGGGAAGAAACCCTGTGATCTGCACGTGACAAGGCGAGACTTGCCTTTGTGATAAGGGATTTCGAATACGTCTCGAACCTGAAGGTATCGAGTATTTATGAGCGATATTATGATCTATACCTTTGGGACTAGCAAGAGTTGAAAGGTTCAAATCATTTATTGCTCACTCCAGTGGATTCATTTGAAGTCATACATACCGACGTGTCATACTGATGGTTATGGAAATACCATTGTGGACCCACCCATGGGCGTGCATTGGTGAAGTCCCTGGTACATGATTAAAAGGCTTTATGAACCCTAAATCCAGAAGGGCGTGTAGCATTATCTACTCTATAAAGGTGCTACACTACCGGGTTGAGATAGTTGATCGTCTCGACCCTTCGATTTATGTTGTTATTCCTCTGACGACTGGTCTATCTTGGTATCTTTGCGTGGGACTCTTGGAACAATGGAACCACTTTGACCGTGGGTCGATACTAGTGTTCCCAATCATCTTTAAGTAGCATTGCTCACGCTAGAGCAAAACCCCTTATCCTTGATAGACGCTGTTGGAGACACCATAGTAATGTGAGCTGCCAGGTTTAATGGTAAAACATAATTAAATGCGATTATGTGTGATTTAATTATCAAGGCCTTAGGAGATAGCAATTTCCAAATAGTGCATAGGAATGCATACGTTTAATGGTAAAACAAGATTGGATCATGTGCGAATAAACTATCCGGTATGGACGTTGGCAATTACCCGGTAATAATTAAATAAACGAAAAGGATCCCGGACACCCAGGATATAAAATAAAGGGTATCTTCACAAAATATAATGAGTTGTGGAACCCCAAAACCATGAGTGGAAACGTCTTGTACAAATCTCCCGGTAACGAATAAAATGCGCGTACCGCACCCGATACGCGTATAACTCATAATTTCACCCGGCAAAGGCCTCAATAACCAATCAACGCTTAAATTAGACTATATTTAAGGGTTATTAAAGGTATTTTTAATGTCCGAATAACGCGTGATTAAAACCGAAAAATACCCGAACGACACCCGAACGACGGGGGATTAAACATAACAAATATTGGGTAAATGTTTAAAGTTGTGGACCCCACCTAGACCCACAAAGGGGCCGGCCTAATGGCCTTTGTAATCCCCTTGCATTGTGCTTTTAATAATAACCTATAATCTAGTAAAAAGCATGCATGGACAAAAGGATAAAGCATAAGATTATGCAAGTACAAGGCATGCTTAAATCTTGTCTCCTCTTGGTAAATTTTCGGCCCTATGGCCATGTAATCCAAGACACAATCTAGTAATGATGCATTAGTACATGCACATGCTTAATATCTATTGAAAGATCAAGGATAAATCTAAATTATTTGGCTAGATTGGCAAGCAAAATCTCTCCCATTTCTCTCTCAAAACACACGGCATACACACACACACACATATCATATCTTCACCAAGATCCCAAGTACACATACAATCTCCCATTAAATCTTACATAATCTATGGAAGATTACATGTGGTAAGATTATATAAACATGTGTTAGATACTTAGTGAAACAAAGCAAAATCTTCTTCTTCCTTTCTTCTTTGATGCCGTGAGCTTCACCCTCCCACATACACATTTCTTTCAAGTTTTTACATCTTCAAATCACTTAAAACAATCCATCATCCAAACCCCTATTGTGTGTTTCAAGAGCTTGGAGCTTAACCATTAAGGAAGAACACACTAAACCCCTCTCAAAATCCAAGGTTTTGTCTTCCCTAGCCTTGTGCTAGTAGTAAGCTTGTTAACCTTGTTTTTGATTATTATTATTCATGTATGTGTTCTTAGAAGCAAGTTGTACATGAAGGGTTTAAAAGGTGGTTTGGAACATAATCTTTAATAGGTTTTACATGAGTAAAATGGATGATTAAAGATATGTAAATAAATCATGGATTTGATGATGATAAAGTAGTAATCTTGAAAATGTATAAAATCTACACATACACTAAGTAGGATGATGATTCGGTGAAGATTTGTGGAATAAACTTGAATGTATTAAAAAGTAGTATTAATCATCTTAAAATGATCATACATGGTATAATATGTGGTGGAACATGTTAGAAGTTCATGGATAAAAAAGATGAAAAATTAAAGTTTACTTACTTAGAAGATTGATATTGTGATATAAGGGACAAATACATAAAACACACATACAAGTAGCCTTATATATGGAATATAAGACTAATAAAAGTGTTTTGATACAAAAATAACTTACCAATAAAAAGATGGATCTTCAAAGTCCACTATTTTGAGTGAAAAAATGCTAACTTTGGAAGTTAGAGTGGGAAAATGCAACATTTGGAAGTTAAGGGACTAATATTGTAACTTTGAAAGTTAGAGGACTAAAATGAACATTTTAGAAACTATTAGTCCAAAGATGCAATAATGGAAAGTTTGGTGTCAAAAGTATAAGTAATAAATTTCTAAGGATGATTTGGGTAAATACTAGTAGATATACTTGGGTATTTTTGTATAAAAGTATATTTTTGAAAGTTATAAAAATATGGATGGTATTGACATAAGGATTTTTATAAAATAGAGATTTTATAAAAATATTAAACAAACTTGAGAAACTTATACGAAAATGAATACTTTTATATAAATGGGAATATAAAAGTATTGGAAGCATTTTTGTAGTTAAGTTAACAAGTTGGATTAAAAATACTTAAGTATTTTAAATCTTCCAAGTAACATGTGTTAGGAGGAAGAAATATGGATAATATTTCTATAAAACACATGTTGGGAAAAACTTGGAAAAACTAACTATTCGAGCTAAGATACCGAACTAAGACGCGTTAACGAAACGTACACGGACAAAACATGAGAAAAATGCCATTGCGGCAAGATGAGAAAATATATATTTTTAGGAAGTAAAATATATATATACATGGGTGAAAACTAACAAACACTTTCCTAAGTGTTAAAGGAATTATTCGTGGGAGAAAAGTATAACATAAACAAATAAGACGTTAAACAAACGTATATACTTAACAAGAAAAATTACACATTTATATGTATGTACGTTCGTCTCGGCAAAACTCTAGTATATCTACTTAATGGGAAAGTAGATATGTGGGAAGGAAAGCCGCGACGAGTAGACAAAGATATATATATATGTGTATACCGTACCGACAAGATCCGAGTATATTTATTTGAATGGGAAAATAAATATACGGTATGGTGAGTTGAATCGGGTGTTAAGAATATACAATCGAACGACAAGATCTTAGCATATTTGTTTAAATGGGAAAACAAATGTGCGGCAAAGTGAGTCGGGTCGAGTGTTGAAATATATATTATATCGAGCGATGCGATCTTAAGTATAATTATTTAAATGGGAAAATAATTATATGTTAAGTGAAGTTGAGTCGATGATAATAAGGTACAAGTTAAGGAAATATTAACAAGAGTAATATATAACTTGTAACACAAAGGGTAATCTAACGCCAACGAAACCTAGGATACGCGCTTAATTAAACGGGATTTGGAATAACTTGTGGTCGGGAGTTGGGTGTACAACTTGCCAAGGCACATGCACTATAGGAATAGTGACTTATACGTCTAGGACGTTTGTAGGTGCGAGACCCTCTTTGCTATCTACTTAGTGAGCCAGACAGTGTTTCAGGTGAGTTTCACGGCCCCATTTTACTGTTTTAACTGGGGGAAAGATATGTTTGTCAAACGTTGTCACATGTTGAAATGTTTTCAAAGGTTAAAATGTGATAAGTGGTATGATGAGTACTTGAGCAGTGATCGCCACTCGGGGTTGAGTCCTCTCTTCCGTAATCATTAATTCAGGGAAATGAAACCGAAAGAATATTTGGATAGTACTATTGGTGCCTGACAAGGCCCACCCCTAATCGATAGCGTCGATTATGCATCGGCGTATGCCTGGGGTGCACGTATTCTGAAATTAAGTCGTTGGGTTCCGAGGAACGACTTGGAGCGGGGCATTATTATTAGTCTTGGTTTGGTTATGGGGCTCAAGGGATTGCTCATCATTATAGTTTGTAGGAGCTAGCTACTCCTTACAAAGGCCACAAGTTGTGCAGGTTTCGCACATGTTGTAAAAACGGAATATCGATCGACAAGATCCTAGTATAATTATTTAATGGGAAAATAATTATACGGTAAAGTGAGTCGAGTCGGTGGTTGTGAAAATGTTGCTGTTATGAAACTAAAACCTGTGAACTCACCAATATTTTATATATTGACGTCTTTTTTTTAAACATATCTTTCAGGTAACTAAGTGCTGAATAGATATGGGGCTAGTGCGGTGGAATTCGGGATGTCGGATACTGGTCGGGGTTTCATTCATTGTTACCATCGGGTTGGAACATAAACGGAAGTACCCCCACATTGAAACTTAATGTTCATCGTTTTATGTAATGCTTTGTGCAATATTGTAACGAGATACTCATTTTCGACATTCTAATAAATTGATCTTTTCTAAATAAATATAGTTTGTGTTAATCTTGACTTTGATATGTTTTCGAGCGTTGCGCCACGTGTTTCCGCCATTGGCGTGGTGTGACACTACCTACCGTAATAGTAGATTTAGAAACATCAAGATGTAGCACTTCAAGGGTCGTTCCATGGATCAAGGGAATATAATATTCTTTTTTGCCAAAAAAAAGTCGCTGGCTTAGTTATCATTTCAATTGTCTACTTAGTTGATAGCAACTTGCAAGCAAAAGGCCACAAAACTGATTGCCCAACAAGTCAATGGTGAACAGAGTGTTTTGTATGAAATAGACCAGATTCATAGTTGTTGATAAGTGAAGTCAACTCTGAATCTGTAATCCCGTGAAGCCTAGTCAACACAATGTCTTGAAGATTGTGGCAAAGCTGACCCATTAAAGCCAAACTAAAGTTTTCAAAAACCGTGTGTGTTTGATCAATCGTTGGTAGAAAACATGAAAAACAAGATTAGAATTCACAAAATGGTTGGTTTTGTAAGGACACACTAAGGTGCGTTTGTTATATAATAAAGGTGCGTTTGTTTCCAAACTTTTTTTTAATGAGTGCGTTTCAAATTTTCAATGAGTGCGTACAATTTTCAATGAGTGCTTTCAAACTTTTTTAAGGAGTGCTTCTAAACTTTTTTAATGAGTGCTTCTAAACTTTTTAGTGAGTGCGTCCAAATTTCAATGAGTGCTTCCAAAGTTTTTTAATGAGTGCTTCTAAACTTTTTAATGAGTACTTCCAAACTTTTTTTAATGAGTGCTTCCAAACTTTTTAGTGAGTGCTTCTAAATTTCAGTGAGTGCTTCCAAACTTTTTAATGAGTGCTTCTAAATTTTTAATGAGTGCTTCCAAACTTTTTAGTGAGTGCTTCTAAAATTCAATGAGTGCGTCTAAAATTTTGATGAGTGCGTCTGAAATTTTTTATGACTGCATCTGAATTTGTGATGAGTGCGTCTGAAATTTTTTATGAGTGCGTCTAAGTTTTAAAAGTGCTCTGTTTTTCACCAACTTCATTTTCTTCCTCTGCAACTTTTTTTAACCTAATTTTTATGTTTAATCATCCTTAGTGAAACAAAATCGAGAGTATTTCGACAACTTTTTACGATTCATAATTGTTCTAATCCTCTGTTTTGATTATTTTTAGATTCAAATACTAATCTTACGTTTTCGTTTATTGTAATCGATTTTTTTTTGTTTTTGAATTGTGTAATCATTATGAACATGAATCGATCTGAAAACGATGAAAAATCAGGGTTCAAATTATTTCTGTTGTTACGATTTGAAAAAAAATAGACGGTTTTTCCTATTTTACCCTTGGTAAGTTTAACCCAAGTGTCATTAGGGTTTTTAATCTGCATTGTTAATCTAATGGCTGAGATTGCTTCTTACGCTTCTTACGTTAAGAAGCTTTATACGTTATCTCTCCCCTATAATAAAATACCTAGAAAAAAGTTCGAACACTTAAAAAAATGAAGACTAGAATTTTATTATTTCTTTGCAAAACTGATGAAGTGGATTGGTAGGGTTGAATATAAAATCCCTAAAATTTCTCATCATTTATAACTACATGATAATTCCCATAATTTGAATACTCACAAAATTATATTAATACCCACAAGATTTAATTTAATTTGTGCCACGTGTCGCCTCCACATTGCTTCTTACCCTTCTCATAAAATTTAGGCTTTGTACAGGAACCTATACATATAGGGTAATTATAATTTGTAAACCATCTTGAGATGATGAAACTCAAAAAACCCATTCATGTGGCTCCCATTAAGCCACGTAAGAACTTTGAAATTTGATTAGAAGGTTAGTTTGGGTATTTTTTTGTTTCCTGTACTCTCTTGATAAAAGTCTTTCTTTTATTAAACTATTGATCGTTGTCTCTCTCCCTCTCTATCATTCTAAGAAACAACACCTAATGAAAATCTCAAACTCCCTCTGTTAATCCCAGATCTTGTTACAAAACTAAACCTCCACCACCGACAATCATCGGCGTCATCACCACCATCACGGTTGTTAACCACCATTCTCCTCTGCCATCGTCACCGTACCACTACTCCAACGTACAACCAACCCCCAAACAGACGGATCTGAACCATAACGAAGATGACGATCTAAAAGAGGACAAATATGAACAAGATCTGCAACAAGTGATGACAGATCTAAAAACTTATTTATGGGTCATGAGACCATCGAAGAAGGAAGAAAGTGGTTATTGTGTGCATGACTACATCGACGACATCATTATAGATCCATAATTGTTTGTAAGATTTTTTTTTTTTTTGTTATTTGTGGGTCATGGTTAAAATCTTCACAACATCGGAATATACCACTTAGGAGAAAATGAATCTAGTTTGTAAGATTTTTTTTAAATCACCAAAGATGTGCAATTCATTCTAACTATTTTTTTTATTGTAAAATAAACGAGGTCTGAATATTGAGCTCAAGTTTTTATCAAGTGAGCATTATAATTCTAACTCTTTTTAACAAATAATTTTGTTTTGTAGGTCATGGTTTTTAACATTACATCCAACGATGGTGTCTTAGGATAACATGAATCTAGTTTGTAAGATATATTTTGTTTAATGTGTTTTTTTTTTCACTTTAACAAAAAAAGTGCTATTTTGTTGTAAGTTTTGTGTTACGATTTGATGTGTTTTGTTTGTGTGTAGATACATTTGTTAAGTACTTTGGAAATAGGGAGACATTACGGACGGTGATGATGCTCGGTCGGAACCGTGGGTGTCGAAGAACAGTGGGTTATTTTGTTTTTTTTTTGTCGTTTAAAGCTTTGTTTTTCATTTAAAAACATATGTTTTTGTTGTTTGGGTTATAATTTATCATACGTTTTTATGTTTTGGTTATAAATTTATAATTTGTTGTTTTGTTGTTTCATATATTTGATGACAAAAATAACATTTTTGCTTGACATTTTGGCTGAGAAGATTGGAAATGAAGTTTTTCACATGTTTCTTTTGTTGTTACATGTTTATATTTTTTATTCATCTTACCACACATGTAAATGTTTATTTTTTTTGTTACATGTATTTTTTAGATGATACTTGTCATTTTTATAACATTTGTAAATTTGTTAAAACTAAGAACATCTGTTTTTTAGGTTATAAACATTTATAGAATTCAAAAAAAGCATATGTTTTTTATTTTGATATATCATACTATGTGAACTTTGTAAAATTCAACAGAAAAAACATAGGTTTTTATTTCGAAAATTGAATGAGGGTTTTGTTCATAAGAAAAAAAACACAGGTTTTTATTGGGAAAGTGAATGGCTGATTGATTGTAGAGAGAGGAGAGATGAAAGAGAAGTAAGGAGAGAGGAGATAGAATATTGAAAAAGTAAGAAAGAAGGTGTTGTTTTTTTACCATAATACCCTTTTGTATTTTTTTTATTTAATACATGCACCTTTTATTTCTTGCTTTTTTAAATAAAGTAATGAGTTAATCACAACCATTTGATCAACATGATCAATGGTGATAAGAGGGGTTTTTTTTGTTTTCTTAAGTGGGGAGGGTTTTCAAATTATCACTACCCTATATATATATATATATATATATATATATATATATATATATATATATATATATATATATATAGGGTAGGGATTCTAAGAGAACCAACCCTATTTGAGAACGGAGAGAACCATTCTGGACCACATATTTCTATAAGGTATTTTTTTTTGTTAAATCGCAGCTTTATATGCAAGAATAATTTTTTTTTTGTTTTTTTTTTTCATTGATATACATGTGTGTATATTGCATTTATACGTATGTGTATCTTACATTTTCAGTTATACATATGTGTATAGTGTCAAACATATATGTATCTAACACGTATAGACACGTATGTACATTAAAACAACATGCTCTTAGCCACAATCTTTTTTTCTATACATGTATGTACATATATGTAGAACACTAGTTTTTGTAGTTTTAGACACATATATACATATATGTATAAATAAAATATAAAAAAATTATTCTTGTAACAAAAAACTTGCGATTAAGCAAAAAAAAAAATTTGCCTTTTTTTTGCCTTAGAGAAATGTGTGATACAAAATGGTTATCTTAGTTCTCAAGTTGGCCAAAGGGTCTCGTTTGAACCAAATCCTATGTATCTATACTACTATATAATGTATTCTGGTTGGACCAAAATCGTCATTTCATATTCATCTACATGGGCAAAAAATGTGATTTCATTAGATTGGCAAGACAAATTTAATACAAATACTACTATATAATTTATTCTGGACGGGTAAAATCATCATTTCATATTCATCTACATGGACAAAAATGTAATTTCATTAGATTGGCAAGACAAATTTAATAAAAGTCAAATTTTATTTATAATAGTAATAGAAGGTTGTAATTAAATACCACTAAATGTGATAATTAAATACCTAATAACATAAATATCGAATAACACCGGAAGAAATACCAAAAGTTTCAATGAAGATCAAGAGTTTTGCATATGCTTCTCCATTTCTTAACCACATAAATTAGCTAAAAACAATGAAAGAAGATATAAATTTAGAGTTCGTAATATTAGTATAAATTGAATGAATTAAATGGCATCTCATTTTCTTCTATTCTCTTTCAATAACGAGTAACCAACCAAGTAATTTGTTTAGTTATTAGTGGGACATCAATAGCACATTAGTTTTCATTAATCATTTCAAATTCCTAGCTTCCATTACTTGATTGCTACTAGGATAAAAGGATAACAGTATGGATTATATGTTTCAAATTCAAAGAACCAATAACGAAATAATTTGTGTGGTCAGTTTCAGCAATTTTAAGTTAAACTAGATGCTCAAATCCAGTCTAGGCAATTGCTATTAGGATAACTTGTTTGTCAAAATATTTGAAGCCCTCAAATCCATTGCCGCTTTCCTCCGTATTCGTTGCCACCAACTGTCGTTGTCCGTTTGTCACCATCAAACAACACCATCTGTAGTCGATATTGATGTCAAACTCGGTTTGAGGTAAGAATCGATGTGTATTTTTTATTTCAGAGTGAGTACATTATGTGTGATGTGTGTGTCGATGTGAAGGTGTGTGCGTACATTGTGTATGTGTTGATTGTGTGTATGTTACGAATGTATGTGATGTGTGTTTGTGTATGTGTGTGCGCGGGGTGAGTGTTTTTGTGTATGGATGTGCTCATGTTTTAGGTGTGTATGTGTGTTGGGTGTATGCGTGTATGTATGTGTTGAATTGAATTGGAGGTATATGCATGTCTGCGTGTGTTGAATTAAATTTGGGGTGGAACTTGAAGATAATGTGTTGTTTTTTGTTTAAAGTGCTTGTGATTAAGAAAATTAATTTTCTTTGAAATTTATATTCTATAAAATTTTAGAACTAAAACATTTAATATAATAAATACAAATGCATCTTATTTAAAAGTGTTGAACAAGACCCATTGGAGGTACTTCGACCAAACACCAAGGCAAAATGATATTTTAAATTAGCCTTTTCATTCTGAAATCTTAAGTCAACTATTTTACATTATAAATATATTAATACCCATTCTTATTGAACAGTATTTGCATTTATGAGGCCTGGTCCATTTAGGTTAGAAGGTTATTTATTAGATGATTTGGTATATTAAAGAAATAATGTTGCAGATCAGTTGGTGTGGGTGTTGTTTGTGTTTTCGGTCACACCCGGGTTGGAGTCAGGTGGACTCAGTTTTTCCCTTTTTTTCAATTTTTGTTAAACTTTCCACCTATCCGGACACGTGGCTTCTCATCTGCTTTCTCATACATATAATGTTATGTATGCATATACCGATCATAGGCGGTTGTGTTACAGACATGATTTTTTTAAGGATCTGATGTATGGCTACTGTTTTCTGCTCATTGCTTTTCATTGTTTGTTAGCTTTTGATTGATGTGGGTTTTCGTATGTTTGATACTAATTTGTGGTTCTTTGTTTATGTTTGATAAGTTTTAGGAAGGTTATATAGGGGATTCGGATGTCATTGTTGTTGATCAGGTCTGTGTGGTGATGTAGGCTGTATATAGTGTAGGCGTTAAATTGATAATTGAGGTTTTGTGTTGTTATATAGAGTAGTATAATAGTTGGGTTTGTTTTTTTTATAGAGGTTTAGGTGTAGGGTATATATTAGATTGTTAATAGAAGTTTTATATGGTCAGGGGTTAGGATGAAGCCGTCCTTGATAAACATTTATTTGGCGATAAAGAGTACATATAGCATGTCATGTACGTTTATGATGGGGGTTTGCGTGGTGTTGTGGAGTGTTTATAGTATAAGATTTATGAGAATGTTTGGTATACTTTTGTGGTTTCAGTCATATGGTTGTTTAAGGGTAAAAGCCGTTGTAATTGAGACAATATCATATGGCTTGGATGAATTAATAGTGTGTGGTATTATCAACAAATATAAGTGTATCGTTCTTGGTAAAGGTTTGTGTCGTGATGTTTCATAGGTGCATTATAGGTGTTATTGTTGGATAAGTATTAGCTGTTGCTTGGCTGCTAATGATGTTTGCGCACATCGTCTTTAAAGCTAGGTTTGTTTAGCAGCATATTTGACAGTTATATGTTTATTATTAGAAGGTTTATTAGTGTGTTTAATTACAAATGATGATACTACAAAACAAATAATGTGGTCAGTATTTGTATTAGGGAGAGCAAAAGATAGGGCTTAATGGTTGTGTAGTATGTGGACGAGGAATTAGGGACAGCAGAAGATAGGTGTGTTGCAAAACAAATAACATGGTCAGTATTTGTTTGCTAAAGGCATTAAAAATTGTTGTGTGGTATGTAGACAAGAATTGGGGAAATGATGATACTACAAAACAAATAACGTGGTTAGTATTTGTATTAGGGAGAGCTAAAGATAGGACTCGATGGTTGTGTAATATGTAGACAAGAATTAGGGAGAGCAGAAGATAGGTGTACTACAAAACAAATAACTTGGTCAGTATTTGTTTGCTAAAGGCATTAAAAATTATTGTGTGGTATGTAGACAAGACTTTGGGGAGAGCAAAAGATAGGTGGTTAGTTCACATAAGAAAGCGAGTCAGATGATTGTGTGGTATGTAGACAAGAATTAGGGAGACCAAAAGATAGGTGATTAGTTCACATAAAGAAAACAAGTCAGATAGCTACGTATTCCACTTTCCTACGTAAGATTTTGATTCTGTCTGATGGTGTATTGAAATGTGTTATGTTAACTAATCTTGACTGCCCCTTCTTTTTACGGCGTTGTAGCTGTCATCACCTCTACTTTCTAAGCGCTACTCAAAACGTTAAGCAGCCACATGACTGTAATGTCACTTTTTTTATAATGTCTTCATTTTCATTGGGTGGGATGTGTAATGGTAAATAGAGTGATCAGGTGATAGTGGCGCCTGGTGCTGTTGTATTGCCGAATAGGAGACGAAGTGGTAAAGGGAGTGTACAAAACTGTGTGGCTTTTGTTTACGCTACTGATGGATCGTCATATATATCAGACTCTGTATACAAATCGAAGTCACCTGTGATAGCTGATGATGTTGTGTTGGTTCGTCATCTCGTGCATCTAGAAAGAGACGGTGAATTGGCAGTGCTAATGGTATTAGATCCAGATGCTATGTTTGGCATGACAACGCCATCTACTGTTCGAGCATCTGCATAAGATTGGCACCCTCTTTGATACGTCAGCAGCAGCCTTGATAAAACAACTCGCCAGTTATTGGGTGCACATACGACAGCCTACCAACTGGATGGTGTCTGCTTTGGCAGCCTACGCATCCACGTTTTACCACTGGTGTCCCATCTAAATTTGAAAAGGTAATCAATATAACGCAAATCCAAACCTACGATATCTGCAGCCTCTTCTGTTTTACCCTCAATAGTGGTGATGGCGATGGTGATGTAGCAATTGTTCTTTTGGCTTTGTATTATACATAGTATTATTTACGAAATTTTGCAGAGTGAGGGGAGATTCTCAACTCCTGAGACCACGTATCGTAGGCTAAGCTCACGCGGCGGACGACTGTTTAGTTTTCTTTATACGTTGGATAGAAGGTTAGAGATATCTACTCGGCTGCTAATGCGCCTGCCATGTGTACAAAGTCATAGAATAATGGCAGACCCTACCTGTAAGACATTTCTTGGTTCATCTCCAAGAACTAACAAGTCTTGGAATATAGAGTATGCGGCAGTTCTTGATTCATCTCCAAGTAGTAACAACTCTTGGAATATGATGAAGGTCAGTTTAATTATTTTTTAAAACATATTTTACATACATAGTATTAATAAAATTTTCTAACATTTTGTTGTTTGGGAAATTTTGCAAGGTGGGGTTGAAATCTCAAGACGTTAAAGTTATATATTGTATGCTAAACTCGCGCAACAAACATGCACATAACGAGGAGCTTCATTCGCTGTTTAGAAAGAAATCAATTCCTCGAATTAAAATACATGACAATTCTGGATCCTTCTCCAAGTTGTAACAACTCTTGAAACATGATGAGCAAGGTAATTTTTTTTAGATGATGTAGGTTCATTATAATCATATTAACGCCATTCAGACAATTTTTTATGAATTCTCGCTTCTGCATAAAATGTTTGCCATTTAACTAGGAAAAAAATGCCTATTAAGGAAGTTAATCTATGGTCTTATATATTCGGATTGTGATCTGCAGCATCTAAAGTAGCTTCTGAAGATGTACGAGTGAAGGAAGATGTGAATAGCAACATTGACCCACAATGCAGAGTAGAACAAACACACGCTATCATCAATAAACCATAATGCAGAGTCAAGTGAAGTACCTCCTCCTACCGTACTAAAACCAGATATGGATAAGCGGAGTGACAACTTCAGCCCCAAAAGCGCGTGTCGTAGACTAAGCTCGCCCTATTCTTTAATGTAAAACCAGTTGTATACTGTATAATATGATTTTTGTAATGTAATGTTGCTGGCTATTAATAGTTGGATTTTGTATTGAATGTCATTATACTAATGGTTGTCTTCTTATTTAGATTTTTTATTGATGTTGTTCACACAGTTTTCTAATACGTTTGACTTTCTTAGTAAGCATGCAAACCCTGTTATATTTGTTGTGAGTATAGGAATTTTTAAACTACATTCCGCACTTCATTGGTTTTTTGTGTTTCCTACATTGGGTTTTGATTAAAAACTCCGTCCCTGCAACGCGGGGGATACACCATATTTCATATTTTATACCATGTATTATTTATGTTTCCTTTCCCCCCCCCCTCATTTTAGTTTGGTTTTTCTATGCAAAAAATTTAACTGGTTATTCTTTGTTTGGCATTGGTTCATTTACATTCTTTGATTTTAAGTTGTGAAATTGACGTTTGATGTCCCACTAATAAATAAACAAATTATTTTGGTTGGTTACTCGTTATTGAAAGAGAATAGAAGAAAATGAAATGCCATTTAATTCATTCAATTTCATACTAATATTACGAACTCTAAATTTATATCTCTTTCATTGTGTTTAGATAATTTATGTGGTTAAGAAATGGAGAAGCATAATGCGACCATTTCATTGTTATTGTAAATTTTGAACTAAAAAAATGGACAAAGAGGGTAGTAAAATAGAGGTGTAATTGTCTTTGGACATGAAAGAAGCTTGAATTGATTCAAGAAAGATTAGTGCCAACAAAGGTTGCAATGGCCATTGGACAATGGCTATTATGCCAGAATTCATATATAACGTAGCATACTATC
>CM061233.1:13288125-13307091 GCA_030844895.1 Ambrosia x helenae
TCGACGCAGCACCTCATATACCGACGATGTAGTATTAACACCAGACACCATGGCATTCTCCGCCAGTTGAGCATTATCCAACCCTTGAAGATAATACTCCTCAGCTGGGGGGAAGGCAAACTCAGCCCAATGCCTAATCACGTCTGGATGAATGAGCCGGGTATATCAGCAACATCCCATCCCAGGCGCATACCTGACCGGTTTCAAGGACGGTCGCCAGTTTATGCCCGGCAAGTAGGTGTTCGGCGGCATTGGTCCGGGATAGGAGGAGGATGCTTCACCCTGCTGGACACCCGTCCGGAAGCCACCAGGAAACTTAATGGGATGTTGCTGGACATCCTTGAGAAGTTGTGAAAAAACTCTGCTGGGAAAGACCGCTAGGCACAGTAACGGTGCTGGCTGCCACAGTGTACACGGGCTCTGTAGACGGAGGAATCGATAGAGCAGGCATGGTAATGGTTTCAACCACAGCATGGCTCACTGGCGTTGTGAGGGGAGGGCTTGAAGATACAACAGTTGATACGGCGGTCGTCACAACAGTAGACGACGGGGTTGCCACCGCAGATGACGGCACGTTGACCTCAACACCCTCCGGAAACAACGTCATTAATCCCTCGGAAGCGCACGACTAGCAGAAGCATGAGGGGACTCCATGGTCAAGATATCACTAACCTGGGTGTCCCCGGATTCAATTCTTTCACCTGCACATAAACAGGCAAACATAACTATCCGCAACTGTATAAGAAACAAACACACAAGGACAAGTAAACAAGAATACTCACCCAGGGCTTTTTCCTTGGCCTCCTTGAGCTGTTGCCTCTTGGCTAGTAGTTCTTCAACACCAAGTCCGGCAGTAGCTTTTCGTTTCTTGGCTTTCTTTTCTACCACATCCACCAAAGCGGCGCAACGTTCAAAGGGTCCGGGTCTATGGGAGCTTCTTTATCACCGCCTTGAGCAGAAGACCCTGCCACGTCGGCAGACACGGCTGCGCGGCCGGAATATAGAACTTGGTGACAGTTTGGCTCAAAACATCCAACTCCTGCGCGCCAAGGGGACGATCATGTTCCGCAAGTAACGGAGCGGCAGCAGGATCCAACACATCAAAATACTGCCAGCCTTCTTGGTCCTCACGGCGGTACTCAGGAAACACTGTGTCGTCCACCCACAGCCGGCTCATACCAACAGCCACCATGGCCCGTTCCGGTATATGAGTACATTCGGTTGGATTATTGGTTAGGGCCACATACAGGGGATCCTTCTCATACACCACCGGAGCTGGACACGAATCCGCATGTTTGGTCTTGCCCTCAGGATACCTGATTGGGGCATTCTCGGAAATATACGGTCATCAATGTAGAAAAATTTCCTCCTCCATTCCTTATCCCTCACACTCTGCGGAAAGTTCTCGATACAAGACAAGAGGCCGGGTCGACGATCGAAGGTAAAGTATTCTCCTTTGAATTTCAGAACGTACAATGCACGGAAGATTTCCAATTTGGGTGGCATACCCAGACCTAGGGCACAAAACTCAAAATGACGGATCTAATCATCCCCAACGGATGAAGTTGAGAAATGTTAATCTCATAATATGAGAGCATATCACAAATAAATTTCGTGGCGGGAAGACGAAAATGGGAAAAGGTGAAAAACTCGCCGTAAAGAGTCAGTTTCCCTTTCTTCAGCGGAAAGGCAATATCGTCCTTCCCCGGGAGTACAGGATTCCAATCGGACGGAATTTTGTAGTCGCTCAAGAAGGATTTGAGTACCGTTAACGACCACATACAGTTAATCTCGGCAACACTCGTGACTGTGCGTGTGGAACCAGTTTTGGGAGCCATTTCAGGGATGGTAATTTTTTGAAGGAAAAGTAGGTTTTTGAAAACAACTGTGAAATATCCACCCTGAATTGGCGCATTATAATGATAATTACCAACGGTTGAAATTCGAAATTGAACCGCCAAATAGTCGTTTCCCCTGACAGTCGGACTGTTCAGAAACGGCTGATGGGACATTTGAAATGATGTCTTGGCACGTGCACAAGTCATGCGGTACCAATCCCAATAAAGATTTTTTAAGTCACATTTCTTCGTTTACTTTCTTTTCTATACATAGGTTTATTGATCTTTTTTCCTTCACTATAAGTCTAGTAACGTTCAATAATTCACCTTACTAGACTGGGGGACATGACGAGGTAGGGCCCAGTTCAACTAAACTGGCCCACACCTACAACATGTCATGTGGCCCAATGGGTAAGGCCCAATTATAATAAATAATCCGGTCGTGATTACTAAACAAACAACTTCGAGAAAGAAGTTAACGGGTAAAGCACAACTGCTAGCCCGAAAAATATGAATACAAGAGATATGTATTATCTCCAAGAAAAGTGGAACAACTAAGAAGATGAAGGCGGTTACGCATCATAGAAGGAGGTGGACTCCTCAACTATAAAGAGGGACACAGGTAAACATATTGATTCATTCACAAAATACTTCACAATCTTTACAAGTGCTTAAAAGCCATACTCATTCTCACGCCGGAGGGTGGTCACAGGAAAACCCCCAATCCTGTGACGAGTCCTAACGGTGTTCTGTTTTGCAGCTAGACAGGTTCCGTTCGATCAGGTCAAAAGGAGTTTCTTGTCTTATCCAGAAGACCAGTTCCCCCAAGGTACTTGTTTTCTTCAGTAACCTAAGTAAAAGACAACTAATGATATTTTGTCCCAATTTTTTGTAGAAATTTAACAAATTATGCATGTAAATCGTTACATAGTTTCCATGCCAAGCATGCAAATTGTAAAATCCTAATGTATGGAGTTTAATATTTATCGTATGGCTCATGAGTAATTTTTCAATATGTCTCAAGTTTAGTCTTTATACACTTACACTTTAGCAATTTTTTTCGTCCAACCACATCTCGAGACATGACCCCCTAACATTTTTTTTTGTTTTTTATCTCTTATAAATTTTATCAACAGTTCAGTGCAGATTTCGTTCAAAACAGAGTTGTGCTTAATGATGTACAAATAATCAAAACACAAACATATAAGCCATCAAGCATGCTTCTAGGTTTCATTTTCATACAACTTTTTTTGTTTTCCATATACAACCTTTTAAAAGATGATATTTAGAAAGTGTATACGTGAACCGGAATGGAACCGTAACCAGGTAAAACATGGGCCAGACATTGATGGGCTTTATTTCAAACCACGGCCCATAAACCCTCGAATAAAACTTCTCTTATTATAATTTATAAATCCTTTGCATCTTTCTCCCTTACGCTAACAGTACAACCAACAATGGAGGAACCTCAAAGTATAACCAACAAAGACAACAATGGAACCTCGTTACCAGACATTCCTGAGGAAGATGATGAACCCATAGTCGGACCCGACCCGCCCCGGTCCGCCGCCCCAAGCGCCCGCTCCAGTTCGAACAAGCTTATCTCGATTCACTCCCGTCTGCTAACATGTATTATTATTAGGGCTCATTATTTTCATTACTTTCACATATTATTATTATTATATAAATTGAGTGCTGAATACTTCAATTGAGCTTTTAGTTTGTTTTATGGTTTAGGTTTTTACTGCTGAGTGAGGTTAATTGTTCGTACACTATACACTATAGTTTGTTAGTTAAACTGACATTAGGTTGTTGTTTTGGTTTTAAAAAGCGCGAAGCTTAGGTCTAAAATCTAGGCCCGTACCTGAGGCATAAGACGATTATATAATTTATTTTATATGTATTCTATAGGGTTTTAGCTTCCCCGGCCTACAATATAGCTATAAATTAGGTTTTTATATGATTTTACCTACGTGTACAAGCTAAAAAAATAGGTTGTAAGAATCGCTAGGCCTTAGTAGGCTGGCGCGGTATCCGACTAGCGATTAATCGGATTAATAGGGATTAATCGGATTGGGATTTTATATGTAATTTTTAGTTTTATAAGTATATGCACACATTTGTATATGTAATTTCTTAAGTAGACGTGTTTTAACAGCCAAAATTTAAAGGTTTTGGATGGAATCGCTAGACTACCACCGATTTTTGGCCGATTAGGACCGATTTGACCATTGTTGTCCGCCCAGCGCTTAAGGCTGATTAAATAAAAATTATTCGCTGAACCTCTTACTAGCGATTAGTCAGTGACCAATCGGAGGCTAGGCACGATTTTTATAACTATGCAAAAAACGCAAGGTACAAGAGTTTGCTGTTTAAAAACACCCTATAGGTACAAGAAGCGCGTGCCTCAGTGTAAAAAAATCCAAATGAATGCGCCTTTTTGCGCTTTCTGTTTTTATCGCGCCTCGGGTGAAATAAGGCACTGAGGCCTGTGTCATGCAGCACGCTTTTTAAAACCAAGGTTATGTACTTACGTTATCTTTGATACCACCTTATGAAGTGAAACAAATGATGCAGTTTAAAAAGCCGGTCTCTTGTAAATTTGTTGTAACTCGGTGCTTTATTTTTTTTAATCCTGAAGATGTATTTATAATTTATGATAATTGGCAACTTATAGATGATTATATGCAGGTATGAGAAAAGTTATATGCATCGAGATGTGGTGACTCATGTGGCGGTTTCGGCGGCTGATTTTTTCATTACAGGAAGTCAAGATGGTAATGGTTACTACTTCTAAATGTGAATGCTTACGTTAGTTTGATAGTAATAACATATGAGTGTTGGAATAAGTAATAACCAATTGGATCAAATCAAAATACAAGGAAACCCGCAGATTTGAACCATAGAATACATAGCCTTAACATGCTTATGGATGCAGATCTATCTAATCTTTATGAACTAGGAAATTATAAGACTTTAAATAAGAACCTTGCTTTATCTCCCAGCCACCGAAAGTTAATTCAAAACTTACGAATTAGTCCCTTGAATCAGAATTATTGCCAACAATCCGTACGTGATTATAAAGTATTAGGATTGTTAAATGTAGCTAATAACCATACAAACTGATAATGTTGGTGTTAGTTGTTACTAGTCGAAGCTCAAAAGGCTCTTTGTAGAAGGAAGTATATTAAAATGAATGACTGATTTTATTGTAATCTTTCAGGACACTTGAAATTTTGGAAGAAAAAAGGTCTTGGCATTGAGTTTGCTAAGCATTTCAGATCCCACCTTGGGCCTATTGAGGGGCTGGCGGTACGTTATGTTTATTTCAGTTTCGGTTTAGTAATTAGTACTTATTTTATTTTGTATACTTGCCATCATGTTAAGGAGGTGTTAATATCTTTTGAACTCGAGTACTGCAGGTTAGTGCAGACGGTTTGCTTTGCTGTACAATTTCAAATGATAATTCAGTCAAAATATATGATGTGCATAACTATGACATGATGGTTATGTTACGCCTTCCATATACACCAGGTGCTGTCCAATGGGTTTTTAAACCGGGGACGGTCAAGCCAAATTTGCTATTAGTGATAAAAATTCCTCATTTGTGCATGTATATGATGCACGTGCTGGAACAAATGAACCCATTATTTCTAAACAGGTAGGCTGACTTTAATCTCCTCTTTATTGGTTTCTAAAAAACCTACCTGACTTGAAAATTAATGTGTTTGATTTTTTTTTTCAGATACATATGAACCCTGTAAAAGAGATGAGGTACAACCCTGTTTTTGATACTGTGGTATCTGCAGATACGATGGGAATCATTGATTATTGGGATGCAACTACCCTTCAGTTTCCTGAAACTGGGTATGCTTTAAAATATTTAAACCTTCACTCATAATTATTATATATTGCTTATTGATGTTTGCTCTTTGTTGGAATCTACAGGGTTAATTTTAAACTGAAAAGCGATACTGATCTATTTGCAATTGCCAAATGTAAAACTTCTGTATCTGCTATTGAGGTATGAACTGAAAAGTAATATCCATTATTCAAATTATTCTTGTGACATTAAGAACGTTTTATTCCTCCATTGAGTTGGTTACTCGTAGTCGTAGATTGTTATATTGTACACATAAATCTATTTGTCAGTCTTTTTGAAACTTTTCTAAAGTTGATCAGAAATGTTTAAATAACACCAGTTTAAGTTAATAACGTGTGATCTTAGTTATAATGCATATGCACACGATTATATAGCAACATCATTTAGCTTCCATCATAACTTTACTTATTTTTTTCTTACTTGCCCTTAGGTAAGTGCAGATGGTAAACAATTTGCAGTCACATCACCTGATCGTAGAATACGTATATTTTGGTACAGAACGGGCAAGTTAAGGCGTGTGTATGATGAATCACTTGAGGTAATTTTATTTTTGTCTATGCAATTAGGTTCATGGCATTGGTTATTTTAGGTGGCAAGATCTGCAGCACAGGTGGGTTGGGTAATGTGTCAAGTTGTAAACTTGCTGAAATGGGTCATTTTTAGTATGGGTGGAAATGAGCCAGGCCAGGTTGGCTTCCAAAAAAAAAAAAACGTCTTTGTTTCTTTAAGCTTTTCTGTAAAAGAAACTTTGTTATTAGGCCATGTGGATCTGGTAATGAGTCTAAATGAGATTTTGTTAAAGCAGGTTGCTTTAGTGGGGTGAAATGTTTACTAATCTTAGCTTTTTTATACGTTGTTAATTATGATAATAAATATATCATTACAATAATGTATTTATTTTTTTGAATTAACACCATTTAAGGTTTGCTGTAAAAATTTGACTTTGGGGACTTTCAAACCGTTCACAATTTGTTGCCCGTATAGCTCATTCTTTATTGAACTCTTTTGAGATAAAAACGCAACCCAAATCGACCCTTTCGTAAGTAAACATTTCAAAATTTTCAGTGCCAGTCTATTTTAATAATTATTGTTGGGTTAACCAAAACTCTGGTTTGATTAGAATGCTCAAGATCTTCAAAGAAGTGACGCTCCTTTGTACCGTCTGGAAGCTATTGATTTCGGTAGAAGAATGGCAGTTGAAAGAGAAATTGAGAAAACAGAAAATGTACCTCAGCCAAATGCCGTATTTGATGAAAGCTCCAATTTCATTATTTATCCAACTCTCCTTGGGATAAAAGTAAAAAATTAATTGTCTTTCTCACTAAAAACATTCATAGTTTGTTTATCAAGTACAATAAAATTTATTTATTTATTTATTTTTTTTCCGTAATGGTAGATCATAAATCTGCACACGAATAAAGTTGCCAGAATATTGGGAAAAGTGGAAAATAATGATAGGTTTTTAAGAATTGCATTATACCAAGGTGATCAAAGCAGTAAGAAAGTGAGGAAAATACCTGCTGCTGCCGCAAATGTCAATGAAAGCAAAGAACCTCTAACAGATCCTACTCTGCTATGTTGTGCTTTCAAGAAACACCGAATCTATCTGTTCAGGTATGACACCCAATTAATTTGTTTATAAAAGATGTTTGGTTATTTTTTAAATCCAATCTATGCATACATAGTCGAAGAGAACCAGAGGAACCTGAAGATGCCACCAAGGGTAGAGACGTCTTTAATGAAAAACCACCTGCTGATGAACTTATGGCTGCTTCAGACATAGGAAAGTCTGTTACAACCTCACTTCCAGAGAACGTGGTAAGTATTTTATTTATCCCTTTATCTTTTAACAATTTTGATCATGTTTTAATATTTGTTCTGATGATATTAAGGTTATGCATACAACACTTGGCGATATCCACATGAAACTGTACCCAGAAGAGTGTCCAAAAACTGTGGAGAATTCACAACTCACTGTAAAAACGGATATTATGATAATTTAATATTCCATCGGGTTATTAAAGGTTTTATGATACAAACTGGAGACCCTCTGGGAGACGGGACAGGTGGACAATCAATCTGGGGAAGAGAATTTGAAGATGAATTTCACAAAAGGTAATAGTTGTATGATTAATCTGCTGTCGGGTTTGTAGTAGGGGTGTGAATTTATGACACAAAAACACGACACCAAATTCACGGGTTTGGATTTAGTCTAAATGAGTTGGGTTTAGGTTGATGTGACGGGTTCACGGGACGACTTGTTTAACCCGTTAATTATGTCGTAAGTTAAAATGGTTGGTTATTTTATGCCACCGTTTAAAAAAAAACTACAAGTGAAATTGACATCAACTTTACAATTTAAATAATTAAATGTAATTGTTATATATACATTTGTATTGTGTTGTAAATTTGAAATTTTAGAGGGTATTTTAATATGCAAAAATAGACAATGAAAAAAAAAAATAGGGTTGAATGGGTGGTGTTCTCATCAACCTGTGAATATTTGTGGTGTGCTCAAGCTCATGTGTCTGGCACGATGTCTGGGTCCGGGTCGAGCTTGATGTGCCAACTTCAGACAAAATCTAGTTACACACCTAGTTTTTGGCCAAAGTCTTACATTTTTCTTGCTGTTTTGCAGTTTGAGACATGACAGGCCTTTTACATTGTCGATGGCAAACGCAGGCCCAAACACAAACGGGTCGCAGTTCTTTATTACAACTGTTGCTACACCATGGCTAGATAATAAGCATACCGTTTTCGGTAGAGTTATAAAGGGCATGGATGTTGTTCAGGTATTGCGTACTTGTCATAACTTGATCTTTAAACATTCATGTAAGTTGGATTATGTAAATTTCTGAAATGAATTATTGTTTTAGGCAATCGAGAAAGTGAAGACCGACAAGGGAGATAAACCGTACCAAGATGTTAAAATCTTGAACGTGACGGTTCCCAAATCATGATTGATGATCTGCATTATGTACACAGGATCAAATCCAAGGTTCCTAATTAGGTACATATTTACCTAATTACCCTCTCGTCTTGTTGACCGAGTTAACAAAGTAACTACCAACTACCATACCGAATGGGCGAAACCGTTGTGGCTGTTATAAAAACCGATCTTGACTTGAGATTATCTTTCCAGGTTTACTTTTTAAGGTTTGCAAGAATTGAAGAACACTTGTATGGCTGTATGTTATATCTGTAACTTGAATCCATAAATTCCTGTTGTTTTTATTTATATCTCCCAATGGATGCTTGGAAATGTGAAACCCTCATTATTTCAGGTATAAAGGATCAATGTGGGTTCTTGATTTCAAATTATGCATTTGATTGTTGATTGGAATATCTTATAACTAATAAAAAATTGTTAAATTAAGAAAAACAAATAAGTCAAATTTTTCATGTGAACTTGGAACAAGAGTTAGTTTGTAGATTTAAAGACATGTGCAAAGAATGTACAATTACTTAGCGTTCGTTTTATAGATTGCAACGGAATTGGAATTCACTCGAGAACTATCATTTAATTTGAAATTTAGATGCATTCGTTTCATAAATTAGAATGAAATCTCAATGGAATTGAAATATTTGATCTGTCACTTTAACTCATCCGCTTCCCTTCTTCAAACACTAGAGCTCTAGAGCACAACACTCAAATCCAGATGACTTGTGTGAACTCCAATTACGCAACCGAAAAGTCAAGACGATTACACAGTGCCGCTTTTTCTTGAACGTCAAGAGATTACACAATTCCGCTTTTTCTTGAACAAACAATGGATGAGTTGTCAATTTGGATGTCGTCACTAATTTATCAATAGTCTGTAAAGCGTTCATCTCTTTCCTTTTTTTCACCAGTGATTTCGTACCAAAACCGAGGATGAAGAGCCAAAGAGCGTAGAGAGAGATCTTTCAGATTAAGTTAACTAGTGTTTTCGAAGTACGGCGTGTTGCGCCGTTGGCCATGATCTACGCAATGGGAGATCGAACGTAGGGGAAAGAACTATACGAACATAGGCGAACGTAGACGAAAGAACTATATGAACGCACACGAACGTATGCGAAAGTAATATACGAATGCAGACGAACGTTGGCATAAGTACTATACGAACGTAGATGAAAGAACTATACGAACGTGAGCGTAGACGGCAGAATTATACGAACGTAGATGAAAGTATTATACGAACGTAAACGAAAGTCGGTGTCCAAATTGGGAAAGAAAATTAAAACAACTTACGTTGACGAACGTACTGTACGAACGTAGACTAACGCCGCATAAAAAATTGCTATACGAACGTAGACGAAAATACCATACGAACGTAGAGTAACTTGGGTTAAAGATCGGGTGTTACAGACGAACAGAGACGAATGTATTATACGAACGTAGGCGGACACTACGTAAAAAAGAAAGAAATAAAATGTGGCAAAAGTAGGGGGGAAAAAACTTAACCAAAAAGGGTGTTACAGACGAACGGAGACGAAAGTACTATACGAACGTAGACGGACGCTACGTAAAAAAAGAAAGAAATAAAATGTGGAAAAAAAGGGGAAAAAAAAACTTAAAAAAAAGTTGGTGGCTAAAACGGTGGAAAAATAAAAATTGTGGGAGAAAAACCTAACCAAAAAGTTGGTGGCCAAAATGAGGAAAAAAAAGAACACCTAAAGAAAGGAAAAGAAAATGTGGCCCAAACAGGAAAAGAAAAACTTAATAAAAAAGTTGGTGGTAAAAACGCAAAAAAAAAAACCTAATAAAAAAAGCAAAAAAAAAAAGGCCAAAAAAAAATGTTGAAAAGTAACTGTTTGCAAGACCTCTACGTTTAATCTATCTATATAATAATTGAGGTCACTTGGGTTGAATCAAGGCCTTAGAGAGGGTTTGAGGTATCCATATTGAATATGGAGCTCCAAGTTATTCCCTATAAATACTCTTTTCTATATTTAGTTGTGTACATTCTTCCATCACACTCTCAATTCCTCACTAACAAATCTTCCAACCAACAATCATCACTCTTCTTTTTATGCATTCTTACTTCTAGGTATGTATCTTCTTCACTGATTTAATAAACTAGATCCATTATCATATGTTCCGATTCATAAACTTTTATTATATGCTTTATGTATTCAATCGTTGGATCCATATCATATGTTCCGATTTGAAAACTTTTATGTATTCGATTCAATAAAATATATCCATATCATAAACTGGATTCAATCTTCAGTTTATAAATCGTGTTTTATAACAGTTTTTTATAAACTGGAACCAATCTTCAGTGTCATCCTTTTGTTCATTTGCAACACATGTTGAACAATGGTTTTTCAAATAACCGGTCATCAGATTTATATGAAAAAATCCGTGTTACACCATTGAAAAGAATCACCGATAATGTTTTCAAATACAATCAACATAACCCTTCAAACACATTTACTATTTATTTTCTTGCTTTACAAATATGGATCGTATTTATTGAATGTTTGGATGTTTTTTCATTTGAATACTAGAATACCATCCGAAGACGAAGATTCAATTATGGCTTATCACATAGGTGAGCAATTCTTCAAGGTCATGCATAACCCTTCAGCAAGAGTTTTGGTATTAATCTTATTTATTATATGCTTTATGTATTCAATATAATCTCATTTATTTATATTACTATGTTTACGAATTATAATTAGTCTTGATTGCAATTAGTAAGATTTATTATTTTTTATGTTATTTATTAAAATGTTTAATATTATTTATTGACATTAATAATAATTGACCACATTCAATGTTATTTATTAAAATTTTTAATCTGATTTATATATATTACTTTTTTTAAATTTATGTTTAATAAGATTTAATCATTTTTAATATATTTTTAGTATGTTACAATTAATATTATTTATTGACATTAATAATATTGACCGAATTCAATGTTATTTATTAAAATTTCTAATCTCATTTATTTATATTACTTTTTTCGAATTTATGTTTAATAAGATTTAATCATTTTTAACATATTTTTAGTATGTTACAATTAATATTATTTATTGACATTAATAATATTGACCGAATTCAATATTATTTATTAAAATTTTTAATCTTATTTATTTATATTACTTTTTTCGAATTTATGTTTAATAAGATTTGATCATTTTTTATGTATTTTAGTATGTTACAATTAATGTTATTTATTGACATTAATAATAATTGACCGAATTAAATTTTATTTATTACATTTTTTAATCTCATTTATTTATATTAATATTAGTACGAAATTATGTTTAACCTATTTTATGAAATTATGTTTAATCTCATTTATTCATTTTTTAATTATATTTATTATGAGTTTAATGACATTAATAATAATTGACCGAATTTAATGTTATATATTACGATTTCTAAGCTCATTTATTTATTATTGACCGAATTGACCGAATTAATTTAAAAATATATTAATAATACTAATACTAATACTAATATTATGAATTTGAATTTTAATTTTAATCTCATTTATTTCGTATTGACCGAATTAAATTACGAATCTTATTGTGCGAATCAAAATTTTTTATTACTATTTTTACGAATATATTACTAATTACTAATAATTACTAATACTAACTAATACTAATATTATGATTTTAGTTTGTTTCGATCAAAAGATATTTCCATTGGTGAGTATTGATCCTTTAAATGGTTTTCAATCCAGCACAGGTTGTTCGTTACTAAGGTTCCACCACAAAAAGTCATTGATTTTCAAATTTAAGTTACGATTTTTTATGTTTGTAATTTAATTTATTTGAATTGTTGATTACGATTTTGAGGTTATTTAATAAGATTTATAATCTCATTTATTTATATTACAATGTTTACGAATTATGATTAGTCTTGATTGCAATTAGTAAGATTTATTATTTTTTATGATATTTATTAAAATATTTAATATTATTTATTGACATTATTAATAATTGACCACATTCAATGTTATTTATTAAAAATTTTAATCTCATTTATTTATATTACTTTTTTCGAATTTATGTTTAATAAGAATTAATAATTTTTAATTTTTTTTAGTATGTTACAATTAATATTATTTATTACATTAATAATATTGACCGAATTCAATGTTATTTATTAAAATTTTTAATAACATTTATTTATATTACTTTTTTCGAATTTATGTTTAATAAGATTTAATCATTTTTTTATGTATTTTTAGTATGTTACAATTAATGTTATTTATTTACATTAATAATAATTGACCGAATTAAATGTTATTTATTACATGTTTTAATCTCATTTATTTATATTAATATTACTACGAAATTATGTTTAATCTATCTTTATGAAATTATGTTTAATATTATTTATATTACTATTCGTTCGAATTATTATTGGTCTTGTCTGCAATTAATAGGATTTATTCATTTTTTAATGATATTTATTATGAGTTTAATGACATTAATAATAATTGACCGAATTTAATGTTATATATTACGATTTCTAAGCTCATTTATTTATTATTGACCGAATTAATTTAAAAATATATTGTTAATACTAATACTAATACTATGAATTTTAATTTTAATCTCATTTATTTCGTATTGACCGAATTAAATTACGAATCTTATTGAGCGAATTAAAATTTTCTATTACTATTTTTACGAATATATTACTAATTAATAATAATTACTAATACTAACTAATACTAATATTATGATTTTAGTTTGCTTCGATCAGAAGATATTTCCATTGGCGAGTATTGTTTCTTTAAATGGGGTTTCAATCCAGCATAGGTTGTTTGTTACTAAGGTTCCACCACAAAAAGTCATTGATTTTCAAATTTAAATTACGATTTTTTATGTTCGTAATTTAATTTATTTGAATTATTGATTACGATTTTGAGGTTATTTATTAAGATTTATAATCTCATTGATTTATATTACTATATTTACGAATTAAGATTAGTCTTGATTGCAATTAGTAAGATTTATTATTTTTTATGTCATTTATTAAAATGTTTAATATTATTTATTTACATTAATAATAATTGACCACATTCAATGTTATTTATTAAAATTTTAATCTCATTTATTTATATTAGTTTTTTTGAATTTATGTTTAATTAGATTTAATCATTTTTAATGTATATTTAGAATGTTACAATTAATATTATTTATTGACATTAATAATATTGACCGAATTCAATATTATTTATTAAAATTTTTAATCTCATTTATTTATATTACTTTTTTCGAATTTATGTTTAATAAGATTTAATCATTTTTTATGTACTTTTTGTATGTTACAATTAATGTTATTTATTGACATTAATAATAATTGTCCGAAATAAATGTTATTTATTACATTTTTTAATCTCATTTATTTATATTAATATTACTACGAAATTATGTTTAATCTATCTTTATGAAATTATGTTTAATATTATTTATATTACTATTCGTTCGAATTATTATTGGTCTTGTCTGTAATTAATAGGATTTATTCATTTTTTAATGATATTTATTATGAGTTTAATGACATTAATAATAATTGACCGAATTTAATGTCATATATTACGATTTCTAAGCTCATTTATTTATTATTGACCGAATTAATTTAAAAATATATTACTAATACTAATACTAATATTATGAATTTTAATTTTAATCTCATTTATTTCGTATTGACCGAATTAAATTACGAATCTTATTGAGTGAATTAAAATTTTCTATTACTATTTTTACGAATATATTACTAATTACTAATAATTACTAATACTAACTAATACTAATATTATGATTTTAGTTTGCTTCGTTCAAAAGATATTTCCATTGGCGAGTATTGTTTCTTTAAATGGTTTTCAATCCAGCACAGGTTGTTTGTTACTAATGTTCCACCACAAAAAGTCATTGATTTTCAAATTTAAATTACGATTTTTTATGTTTGTAAATTAATTTATTTGAATTATTGATTACGATTTTGTGGTTATTTATTAAGATTTATAATCTCTTTCATTTATATTACTATGTTTACGAATTAAGATTAGTTTGATTGCAATTAATAAGATTTATTATTTTTATGTTATTTACTAAGATGTTTAATATTATTTATTGACATTAATAATAATTGATCACATTCAATGTTATTTATTAAAATTTTTAATCTCATTTATTTTTATTACTTTTTTCGAATTTATGTTTAATAAGATTTAATCATTTTTAATGTATTTTTAGTATGTTACAATTAATATTATTTATTGACATTAATAATAGTTAACCAAATTCAATGTTATTTATTAAAATTTTTAATCTCATTTATTTATATTACTTTTTCGAATTTATGTTTAATAAGATTGAATCATTTTTAATGTATTTTTAGTATGTTACAATTAATGTTATTTATTGACATTAATAATAATTGACCGAATTAAATGTTATTTATTACATTTTTTAATCTCATTTATTTATATTAATATTACTACGAATTATGTTTAATCTATCTTTATGAAATTATGTTTAATATTATTATATTACTATTCATTCGAATTATTATTGGTCTTGTATGAAATTAATAGGATTTATTCATATTTTAATGATATATATTATGAGTTTAATGACATTAATAATTATTGACCGAATTAATGTTATATATTACGATTTTTAAGCTCATTTATTTATTATTGACCGAATTAATTTAAGAATATATTATTAATACTAATACTAATATTATGAATTTTAATCTCATTTATTTCGTATTGACAGAATTAATTTACGAATATATTACTAATACTAAAACTTATATTACGATTTTTAATTTTAATCCCATTTATATCTTATTGACCGAATTAAAATTTTGTATTACTATTTTTTTGAATACATTACTAATTACTAATAATTACGATTTTAGTTTTACTATTCGTAAACATAGTATTGTTGACCGAATATATTTCTAATATTAATTGGCATTAATAGTAATTGACCTAATTGAATGTTATTTATTACGATTTTTTAATATCATTTATTTGTATTAATATTACTACGAATTTATGTTTAATCTATCTTTATGAATTATTATTGGTCTTGCCTGCAATTATTAATAGGATTTATTCATTTTTAAAAGTTATTTTTTATTAGTTTTAATGACATTAATAATAACTGACGAATTAATGTTATATATTATGATTTTTAAGCTCATTTATTTATTATTGACCGAATTAAATTACGAACATATTACTAATACTAAAACTAATATTACTATTTTTAATTTTAATCCAATTTATATCTTATTGACTGAATTAAATTTTTCTATTATTATTTTACGAATATATTACTAATTACTAATAATTACTAATACTAACTAATACTAATATTACATGCAGAAATTGTTTCTCAAGTCGCTAGGTTTGTTATTTGCATATTCAACATTTTTGTTTACAATATTCTTATTTTATAATTAGTTACACATTCTAAATTTTCTATATATAATACTTTTATAAAGGTTTATTGTGATTGGATGGCCTGTTTTGCTTCAATCAGAAGATACTTCCATTGGCGAATATTCTGTCTTCAAATAATGTTCAATCCAGCACAAAATGTTTGTTACTAAGGCTGCACCACAAGATGTCATTGAATTTGAAATTTAAATTATGATTTTGATGTTATTTATAGAGAGTTTTAATATTATTTATGATGATTTTAATGTCATTGATTTGAATGATTGATTATGATTTGGTTGTTATTTATTTTAATTTTTAATCTTATGTATTGATATTACTAATATTTCAAAATTTATTTTAATATTGTTGACCGACTTTAATTTTGATATTACAACTTTCCTTTAATCAATTGTCATGAAACGATATTCTTTTAAACATATACGACTTTCTTTCAAACATTTATTTAAATCTATTTAACAATGTTAAATCTATTTAACAGTTTATAATTTAAATATAATCCAAAGATAACAATTTACATTTATTTTCCTACACTTTTATTATTCTGTCAATAATAAATATAATTTAAATATATTTAACAGTTTCCTAAAATATATAATGTATTCAAAATAATTTTCAATGCTATTACTAATATTACTACCTTTATTTTAATATTGTTGACCAAATCTAAGTAAATACTTTTTACGTTTTTGTCAAATTGATGGACGTCAATTCTTTGACTATATGTCTTTGAGTTTGATTGTGCTAATTTTAATTATTGTTGACCAATTCACGTCAATTACCAATCCTTCCATTTTTTTATAATTCAAAGACTTTCCTTTAATCAATTGTCATGAAACGATATTCTTTTAAACATATACGACTTTCCTTTAAACATTTATTTAAATCTATTTAACAGTTTATAATTTAAATATAATCCGAAGATAGGAGTGTACATTTATTTTCATACACTTTTGTTATTCTTTTAATAATAAATATAATTTAAATCTATTTAACAATTTCCTAAAATATATAATGTATTGAAGATAATTTTCAATGCTATTACTAATATTACGACCTTAATTTTAATATTGTTGACCGAATCTGAGTAAAAACTTTTTACGTTTTTGTTAATTTGATGGAGGTCAATTCTTTGACTTTATGTCTTTGAGTTGATTGTCCTAATTTTAAGCGTTGTTGACCAATTCACGTCAGTTACCAATCCTTCCATTTTTTATAATTCAAATATATAAATAAATATTCCTACTCAATCACGTCAAGCGAGGCACAATATTTCCAATTTTGCAGAATTGTTTGAGACAGCACAATACTATACAAACCTTAACAAATAATAAAATCATTTAATCGTCATACCAATTTTAACAACGAAATTAAATAATAATAATATAAGTTTTCAAAATTTTACTTTCTGTTAAAGAATTATATTACTTCAATCACAACTAATAATGATTATTAAAGATGTCAACAATAATTTGTATATAATGGGTAATGCAATTTGAGACGCGGATGATTTTAATGTCATTTATTTGAATGATTGATTATGATTTTGATGTTATTTATTAAGATTTTTAATCTTATTTATTGATGTTACTAATATTACGAATTTCATTTTAACATTGTTGACCGACTTTCATTTTGATATTACTTCTTTCTGTTAATCAATTGTCACTAAACGATAATCATAATCTTGATTTCAATAAGTGTGCTAATTTTAAGATGTCAATAATAATTTGTATATACTAGGTAAGGCAATTTCAGACACGAATTATTTTAATGTCATTGATTTGAATGATTGATTATGATTTTGATGTATTTATTAAGATTTTTAATTGTTAAGTACTATATTTACACAGTTTAAATAATGACGTTTTTTTGGCGGCATTTTGTAACATGCCAAAAGTTTCCTAAAGTCGTGTGTACAATGGGTTATTTTGGCTACATGTTCAAATGGGTCTGGGTTGATCCTTTTGGTGTCTATTTTTTAATAAAATATAGGAAATTTATATTACATCATGTGACATTAGACCCATTTTCTTATTAGTTGTTTTTTAGCTATGTAATCGTTTGAACCATTGGAGAGATAACATGTAAAATTTAAGCTACCCATTCAAGTAAGTGGGTTAAGGATGTTTTGATTGTTTACTTATCACCTTATCCATATCTTTACAACAACTATATTTTATGTAGAACACAAATATGGAATACAATGGTGGAGGTTTTCATAAACTATTGAAAATGAGCTGCACTCCGAGGATCGTGATGACAATGAAAACAACTTCGAAGGAGAAAAATCAGCTATCAATGAGCAAGACTTGGAAGATTTTGATTGAAGTAATGAAAATAGACCATTGGTTGAAGTTCGTTAAGCCCCAACTAAATGATAAGTGTTCTATGCTTAAGCTTATTTATGATTAGAATATAGATATTACCCAATGATGTAATATGTGATATTGGTTGAAGTTCGTTAAGCCCCAACTAAATGTTAAGTGTTCTATGCTTAAGCTTAGTTATGATTAGAATATAGATATTACCTAAATAATGTAATGTGTGATATTGTGATAGTATGCTATGTAGTTTGCAGTCGTCAAATAAACTTTACTTACTCGATATATCCATCATTTCGTTACTTTAAACTGTTAGATGACATTTTGCATTTAACATCAAAATTCATACATATTGCATATATCAAACATTTAGTAACCGAAACAAATTGCATAATACAATTCTTATTTTCCTACTTTTTTTTTCATTTTACTTTCGGGTGAACCGTGGATCCCCACGGGACTCTAACCTAGTATATATATAATAAGGGTTG
>CM061233.1:13307191-13337170 GCA_030844895.1 Ambrosia x helenae
TTTATCAACATCTAATCACCAACGGGATAAATGGGAGGAAAATAAATGGAACAAGGGATTATTGAAAACTGAGTAAAGGAAGGTTGGTGAAATGCTTGATTTAATTTAGACAAATTGCTAAACAACCCTATAAATATTTAGGGCTATTTTGGTAAAGGAGAGCCTGACAGAATCAGGACCTTGTGATTGCGGCTTAAAGGTGAGTTCACGGCCACTTTTCTTTGAAAATGTTTTTGTACGCTTTATAAAGCGGGGGATTAACATGTTTGTATGATACGATAGACTGTAAATGTAGAATATTTGATGGCCTTAGGTTTGTGCACCGGTGGGTACTTTTCGTTACACCAGTGTCACCGGCGAGGTTGACACACACTCCCAACACATCTTAATCATTAGCTCTTGGCTAAAGCCGTTGTTTATGTTGTAGATCTATTGGGTTGACGGCCCCATTTTCATGATGTGTTTGGCAAAATCTGATTGAAAAATGAACATAACCTCCAAAAAGCTCCTCTTGGATTAGAGGTCACCATGGGAACCAAGTCATGGTTTGATTAGGAGCCTTAGGTTACATCATACTCATGGGACTTAGCCAGCCCACCCTGATTCTCTTTTAGTACTACTCGATCATAATTTCCGTTAAACGTGAAAGTTTATTTACTACACTTAAACATGTGAACTCGCCAACATTATGTTATGATGTTTTTAAGCATGTTTTTCCGTTATGAATGGATGAAGCTTTTGGGAGAGTGGGTTTAGCATACACTACGTTTGGAACATGTTGAATGGGACCTTAATCTATGAAACTTACTGTTTTACTATCTTTTATTTAAATAAATTGTAAAACACAACTTATGCTATTTCGCTTCACCTTGGCTATGACATATTTTAAAACTTTCTTAGACCAAAAGCTTAAATGTGTTGGGCTAGAGGGTGGTTGCAAGATGTCCAAAGCATATCTTTAAATGATTTGCTAAACTTTATGGTAACAACTTCAGTTGCCTCATGACTAGCATTCCGTTGTGCGCTGTCGGGGTGTGACGATAAAAAAATGCAATCAACAGTTTTGGGGCCTATCCTAAGAGCCTTAGGAGGTGGTACAGTCCCTTGGCTAGGCACCCCCCCACACTTTCAAGTATTTGTATGCAGGTTTTCTACCTTTATATAACTCATAGGGTCTCGTCCCTAGTCTTTAGAGGTATCCTATTCAAAAGATAATTAGCCGAGAGAATGGCGTCCCCCCACATTTCACGGTTCACTCCCGAACTTATCAACATGGCATTCATCATTTCTTTCAATGTGCGGTTTTTTCCGTTCCGCGGTGCCATTTGATTATAAAATTAGTAAATTTTGTAACAATTAGTTTGAATTTTTTCTTGTATTCCTTATTTTTCTTCAAAGTGTTAAAAAAGTTGTGTTTTAAAAAATGGTTAGTTTTATAATATATAGTGGAGGCAGGTGGGAAGTTGTCAACGTCGAATGGAATACGTTGTTGATAGTAGCCGTAAAAGACGTGGTTTTGAAATTGATGCAAATATCTCGTATCTTAGTTTTTTAAATGTAGTTTCCGATGTGTGTGAGATTCCAAACATTACAAGGTTATCTTATAAAATGTCAGCTTTCGATGATGCAATCGACATTTTTAATGATCGTGATGTATCTTTTCTTTTTAAAGTTGCTTTGCAAAACCCCCATGAAGTATTGAAGTTGTATGTTGTAGATGAACCAGGTGTGGGTTCGTCTAGTAATGCTCATTTAAATGAGGTACCTTCAAATGATTCAAAAGTCCCTGATCTAAATGTGTCTTTAGAAAATTTTGATCATTACACACCATATGGGTGTTTTGGAAATTTCGATGATGAGAAAGCTGAAAATGAAGAATTTTATGGAAAGCCAAGTCCTGAATTGTTTTAAGTGTAACAACCCCAAAATCTAGCGCAACTTGATTAGAGAAATGAGTATGCAAGCCATGAAACTAAATTCCTTGCATGCCTTCAAATATTTTATATTTTGAGAGTCGTAGCGGACCGATACCCTTTACTCTGAGGGAAGTGTTACTAAGCTAAGGGATATGAAATCTATATTTCATATTTTGTCAGACGAGTAAGTGGCGAGTAATATGAGTATTAGAAATATGATATATCTAGACGAGCGTTTAGTAAATAATAATAATAATAATAATAATAATATTATGAAAATAAAATGCAATATAAGAGTATGTGGGTGTAAGTAACTAATAGAAGAAATATATATAAAATAACGAAAAGAATTATTATTACACAATAGTCGGTAAATAAACCGACATATCTCGGCCTAGGCGACCTTTATAAATGCCAGTGCCATTTTTAGGATTTAATTCATTCCAACCTGCTCTCGTGAAACCATAGACAGGTAAGTATTTTATTATTTAGGTTTAATTAATTAATTTTTAGGCTCATAACCTAGAGAGGTGTTGGGTAACCTAACCTTAATTTATGCATAGACTGATCATCTATGTCTAAATTAGGTAGGGTTATCCAAAGCCGACCATAATAATTAGTTAGGCGTACCATTACCTAACCTAGGATTATGTAATTGTGTCCGGACCTTGAGATATTACTTGACTATACTAGCAAGTGTTGAGCAACTGTTAAGCATCGTTGAACGGGTGAGTTTCATGACTTTTTCTAAAACTGTGACATATTCTTGTATAAGCTATTTTATGTGAGTAATATGATTGTTTTTCCTAAAAGTGTGATGTAATTGTATAAGTAATAGATGTGAGGTGAAGGAGGTGTTGAGATCATGTAAGGCCGACAACACACCTCACCTGAGTAATAATATATATTTATGTATGATACATGCATGGGTATTAGGGGGTTCTGGATCCATGGTTCATAATGAGGTATTGAGGCTGGGGGAACCGCGGTGAGCCTTCCCAGTATGGGTTTGCCCAGTAGTAAAATATGCTCATAATAGGCAGTATGCCACCGTCTTGTATTGAGGCTGGGGAAACCGCAGTGAGCCGTCCCAGTATGGGTCGCCCAGTACTAAAATACAATAATAATAGTACGGCAGTATGCCGCTGTCTTGTATTGAGGCTGGGGAAACCGCGGTGAGCCTTCCTAGTATGGGATGCCCAATAGTAAAATACAATAATAATAATAATAATAATAATAATAATAATAATAATAATAGAAAGTCAGTATGCCAACCAAGTACGGGTATCTGTTTAATCTATAGGGTGTATGAGATGTATACCCGCACCTATAAAAGTAAAGACGTAACACACGTAGATTATTAAAGATGTGCCAACTTAAGTGTGTGTACTGAAAATAAAATCCGTATTGTATGTTCATGATATCAAATGAATGTTTTCATACAACTATCATGAGCTCACCAGCATAAGCATGATGTAAAAACTTTTTAAACATATGTCGCAGGATTAGCAAGTTACAATAAGGTTAAGATTCCGCTGCTATGTCAGGTATCAACGTTGCATGATCACCTGGTTCGGGTGGGGTGGTTAGATTAAGAGATAACCAAAACCTCTTCAGTTTTTTCTGAAGGTTCTGTATTTCGTAACAAAGATGAATTGAAATTGCAGTTAGGAAATTTTTGTTTGTCAGAACGTTTTTCCTATAAAGTCGACAGGTCATCTAAAACGAGGTACGAAATTTCATGTGTAGTTGATGATTGTGATTGGCAATTTAGGTCACGTTCTGTCCCAAATTCAGGCACGTTTTATGTTACATTTTTTAACAACAACCACACATGTTCTAAAACTCAAACACATCCCCATCTTCGTCAAGCTAACCCACAAGTAATTGGTAGCATACTGAAGCACCAATTACGAGATACCAGACGTGTTTATCGTGGAAACGAAATAGTACAAGATTTTCGAGAAAGATTTAAGGTTGATATATCATATACTCAAGCATGGCGGGGGAAGTGTCGTGCACTTGAGCTTTTGCAAGGAAGTAGCAAACAATCGTTTTCTGAGCTTCCATTCTACTGCTATAATTTGCGAAATGCAAATCCAGGGACTGTTACTGAGATTAGAACTGATGAAGACAATCGTTTTGAAATGCTTTTTATTGCCATTGGTGCAACGGTCAGTAAAATATTTTTACCTATTTTTATACCAACTTAAATAAATTATTGTTGTTTTGGTTTACTGAAGTCTAAAATTTATCTGTTTTTCATTTTATTAAATAGATTCGGAGTTTTCTTCTGTCTTTAAGACCGGTCATTATTATAGACGCGGCACACTTAAAAGGTGAGTTTAAGGGAACGTTGTTCCTTGCTGTTGGCATGGATGGTAACTACCAAATTTTACCCGTTGGATATGGTATCGGCAAATCCGAGGACGGTGAGAGTTGGACGTGGTTCTTATCGAAACTTAAAGAGTGTATCGGTGAGCACCCGGATTTGGCGATCATATCTGACAGAGCCAACTCAATAGATTTGACAGTTCGGACGGTTTTTCCTAATGCCTTTCACGGGTTGTGTTGTCGACATTTGATGGTGAACTTAAAGTTACCAAAAAACAGAAAGAAGGATTTAGAGACACTGTGGTGGAACACATGTAAAGCTTACCGGGTGTCTGATTTTGAAGAAAGTTTTAACGCACTGTGTGCAGCCGTACCACGGGTTAGGAATACTCTATTGAGTATCGGTTTTCATAAGTGGTCAAGAGCACACTGTTCGGGAAAACGATATCATTATATGACATCTAACAGTGCAGAGTCAATGAACGCCTTATCTAAGGACGCACGAAAAGTTCCAATCACCCATTTGGTTGAATTTTTTAGACAAAAACTTCAACAATGGTATTACGAACGCCGAAATGAGGCTATTCAAAATAAACACGTACTGACTCCTTTCGCGGTACAAAAAATTATTAAAAAGATTGAAGGGTCTAGAACGTGGAAGGCTTATGGCGTTGGGGTTAACACTTTTCAAGTTCTAGACGGTAACAAAAATGGTTTTGTTGATCTGTCTAATGAAACATGCAGTTGTTGTGTTCCCCAGATATCTGGTTTCCCATGTGGCCACATGATTGCAGTATCAAAATTATTGAAGGAAAAGGACTGCAGTCATTATACATCACCTTGGTATAGCAACCAGTTATATAAAACAACATATGAAGAGGCCATTTATCCTTTACCCCACAGGTCTGAATGGGAGACGCCAGAGTATTTGATTCCTCTACAACCACCACATATCACAAAACGACAGTCGGGACGTCCTCGTGAAAATAGACGAATTTTATCGAGAGGCGAGGAACCTACGCCTGTATATTGCAGTCGTTGTAAAACTTACGGTCATCAACGTGACCGATGTTCAGCTCCTGTTGCCTCACGATCAAAATCTGCCAGGCGTGGTTCAAAGAAAGAAAATCATCATCAAACACCGTCCCCCACTTTCGTTGAAGCAGATGACTTTGAAGAATATGTAATTCATAATACGTGTTCGACTGTTAACCTTGCTGATTTTTAGTGGTGCTATTTACTTTAATTTATTTACTTAACAATATTTATAACATAAAATTACAAATAACTTCGATATATCAAGTTTTACATCAATACATAAACTAGGTAGGTAAAGATTTAAATATTTGACAGTGCAAAACGACCAGCATAAATTTCATCTGCCATGAAACGTCTGAATCTCATGCAAGCATCATGTAGGCTGCTTTCTCTCCAAGTTAATGACTTGTTTTGAACAAGATTTCTCAGCAACATACAAACGATTACCCCTGAATGTCGACCAATGCGACTATTGGTGACAGGCCAGACAACATCCCCCCAAAATTTTAATGATTCAACTTCGTTTCTACCAGACTTTTGCCAGTACGTTATAGCCCCCAGAAACCATACGAAAGCAGATTCAAATTCTATAAGAATTTGATAAATTTTTCTATGAATGCAAAAAGTATCACCGCAATCTATGGGACTACAGTTATTTAGGAAATACACTGTTACTTGTAGTAATTTCATGTCAACTTGTAGAACAAACCAGTTTTCATCGTCGGCTGGTATATATACCTGAAAATTACAGTCCAAAACGAAATGTAGATTTTATACAGCACGATAAAGAGATATAAATATATAAAAAAACAGTATTTTACCATATCAACTTCCCAAAGAGGTGGATATATTCTTCTCGAGCCGTTTGCGTAGCTATAAGCATGGTGATCTTGTTCAATAATTAGGCTATAGAAATTAGGGGGAAGAACACTCCAAAGACCATAACTACATGTTGTTGGTCTTCTTTGTCGTTCAATGTCCCTTAACGACATCAATTTGTTGCACCATGCACGAACATGCTGTAAAAAATGTTAATAAAATCACAAAAATATTACCATTTCATATAACGTATAACGTAACAGTCATAGTATTTACCGTTTTCTAATGATATCCGCTTCCACAGTACCCTAAAATACCACCCCACCACTCTTTGTTTAATGGTGTATGCCCCATATAGGTTGTATAGCAACATGTGCTATCACCATCGTAGTAAAACTCAAGAACATTTGGAGCCCAAAAACATGATTGGTTATGTGGATTTACCCAAATTGTGTTCTCTACGGGAGCAGGAATGTTAGTCATTATGCTATTAAAATACATGTGAAATGGGGTTGTATATAAGGACCTAGGTTGATAGGTGCACCAATATCGGGTGGAATTTGTTTAGTGGTAATAGCTTAAGGGTCGGATTTATAAATTTCGTTTTTTATAAATATACCTACCACCCCCCCATTCATCATCAATCGTGTAGAGGTTTATGTACCATCACCATGTCTCAGTCATCATCTTCATCTTCAAGGTCTTCATCTAGAGGATTTAGCAGGTCAAGGGAAATATGTTCATGCGGTGCTACTACACGTATACTTATCTCCAGAACTGATGCAAACCCGGAGAGAGACTTCGTGTGTTGCGTAAGTATTAAATTTTAATATTTATCTTGTGCTTTTAATGATCATCAAATAACTGTTTTTTTTTAAACCACAGACTGCTCTGTTGTGGATTTATTAGGTGGGTAGAAGCATCAGAATGTTTCAGGTGCAAAAAAATCGTTCCCGGGTTGAGGCAATCGTTAGACGAGCAACAAGCTTTGGCTAGAAAATACCGTTTGCAGGCGAGACGGTTGAAGTTACTTTTGGTAGTTAGTTGGGTTTTGTTTCATATCTACTAATGTAACACAAGAGGATAGTAATAATAATGACATGTAAATTAATTAACATTAATAATATAAATGTAAATTAATTAACATTAATAATATTAAGGTAACAATTTCAGTTCGTCTTCATCGGCCGTCTGTCTAGTATCTAACGAAACAGCTTCCGGCAAAACGTTCTTATAAAATTCTAAAGCCATCCTGTGCCGCATTCTTAAAGCTGCTATTTGGGTGTTTTCATTTTGATTTAGAGGTTCGTTTTTAATCAACCTCTCAATAAATATGCACACCCAAACCCCACAATCACCAAGAGGTCCAGACTGTTGGGGTACATTTAGAGGCTCTACAACTCGGAAAGGAGGGGCATAGATGTATGGGTTAACGTAATCGTAATAATTATTCGATCTTAGCCAAAGGCAAATGCGTAATTAATATTGCATATGACCTCCCTTTTGGCCTCCCGTAAGCCTCTCAAAGACAGTAAACTGCAAAATATAGAAGAAAATTATCAAAATTAACACTATTACGTTAACGAAAACCGTCATTAAAAAAATAGGTTCAACATTTACCTGTCATAAATGGTAAACGTTCGCTCGCACAGGTTAAAAACTCTGAGGATCCAATGTTGGTCGATTATATTCATCACAACATATACTTATTAAATCGCGAATAGTTTGAAACAAAATGTTAAAAGCAATCAATCATAATATGTTCAACAAACAAATTTATAATTTAAATTTGAAAAACAACCTCATCAACATCAGCGATGTTTGGAAACGGGTCGAACGAGCCATCAAACAAATCTGTATATCCCTGCTTATTATCAGGGTTAAGTACACCCAACACACAATATGGAGGAAGGATGCTCCAACGGGAGGTTGAGCTTCTAAGAGTGTCGTAAAGATGTAAAGTCCAACCATATATGTGCTATAATAAATAAAAATTAATATTCAATATTAAACTGCGGTAAATATATTAATTAAATATAGTTAATAAAAGTAACAAATATTTAATTATTACCTCGGTACCGAACCAACCGAGTGAGTCATCACCGAATAGATCTTCCCAAAAGCCATTCGGAAAAATACTTCCCCCCAACAGTGCACAAGTTCTATATTTATGTTTTTGTTTTGGATACCATTTTTTTATTTGTTTTATGTTTTCGTTTTCATCTTTTGATTTCAACTTCTTCTTTTTTGCACCTTTTATTGTTGTGAATGGGGAAAGCATACACGAGGCTGGCTTTGTTGTCCTTTGAGACCGTCTCAACTGTTAGAGTGAAAAAAGTAACCCAATTATTTTGAATTTAAATGCTAAACTATGGAGGAAAAAAATAAATGAAAACATAACTACCTCAACATTAACTAAGCCGTCGGTGTTTGGTTTATAACAATCACCCGAGCTAAAAAACGCATCAACATTCTCATTGTGATGCGAGCTGGTCGGGCCTTCCACACCAGTAGGTTGGGATTTACGTACCTAAGATTTGAAAATGTAAATTATTTAAAACTTTTCAACAAATTAATACGGATTAATAATAATCATACGACAACTTTACCTCAGGTAATAAACCCTTCAACTTGTTATTGTAAAAGTTTTACAACCTATCATCCATCAACGCTTTAAATTGCTCTATTAATGTATCATTGATAGTGTAGGTTGTCGGAACAGTTTCCGACTTTCTTTTTTTGGCCGTCAGATCAACTTCCGGCACACCGTCACCCGTATGCTGATTATCGAAAAAATACTCGGCCGAGTTTCCGAAACCACCATCCACACCATCCGCTGCAGTATTATCAAAATTTACATAGGCAGACGGATGAAACTCGGCCGGTTTTTTAAAGAACCCTTGAGACGAGGATTTTTGTGCTCGTAAAAAATGGGCGCTATCAGTGTACCAGGCACAGAGCAACTCAGAATTATTCGGAAGTAGAAATCTATACGGCTTAAACCCTTCAACCTGAAGCGCAACAATTTTTTTTTCAAATTTTATCACTTATATTTAGTTATACAAAAAAGATTGTTGAAAATGATTTCAAAAGATTACCATAGAAGTTACGGTGATGATACGATCAATGGTCGGCCTCTGCATTTTTCTTCCGGGACCCCAGGAAAGAACTCTGGGGATTGCATCACCAATAAAAAAATCTCTATCGTTTCTAAATTCTGGAAAAATCTCATATATCCAAATTTGCAAGTTTTTAAACAAAATTTAGATTTATTTGATCAAATATTAGTTAAAATTAATAAATAAAAGTAAATAATTCATAAAAACTATCACCTTGAAAACCCAATTACATGATTTTAAAATGAAACCTTTTGTACCCTGCTTTTGAATCAGGTGCATGTTATTGATGTTCTTAACCAAATCTTCCCAAAAATAACTTCCCCATGGAAACCTATTCAACACTTCAAAGTCATCAACCAGATCGAGCACAAGATCATCCACGGTCCTGAAAGTTTGGTTACCCTTAAACACCGTTTCGATCATTACCAAGATACAAATACGGACAACATCATCCACCGCATAACCGCTCCAGTCACCATTGAAAATAGCACAAAGAGTTTCAAACGATACCTTACTCACTTCACCAAATATTCGTCTTTTAAACGATGTTGGGGATTGTACGAGTTCCCAACCATCGTGACGGCCAAATCTTAAACCCGTTATCAAACAAAATTGTTGTGGAGTGAATAGAAGACTATTTGGACCGATCTGATAAAAAAGACCGTCTTTACTAGGAAGTCCCGTCTCAATCTGATGTTGGCCACAGAGAGTAACAAATTACTTTCGCAGAGATGGTTCATAACATCCAGAAATTGACCGAAGACGGTCTCCCTAAAACGGCTTTCCATTGCGTCGGACATTCTTTTTTCATCTTAGTTACTTTGCCCCAAGCACCTCGGACTTTAATTTCGGTATCAGACTAAAAAAAAGGTTATAAAAAATATTTAGCATCGAAAAAAGTAAATGAAAAATGATGAAAATACTTGAAAAATGGTAGTAAACGCTTACCGGAGGAGGTAAGCTCCGAGGAGGATTCGGCGGTTGTGGGTGCCGAAACAACTCTTCGTACTGTTCCTCTTGTAGGGTTTGATTTGCGTTCATCGGGTCGACAAAGTCATTCGGATCAAGCATGGTCAAACGGGTTTGGTCAACCTCGATTAATGGTCAACAACAAAACCAACAAAAAGAATCAACGGTTGATGGTGTGCACGTTCGTGGTGGACCACTTCCCCAATAATATGTCGTGTGGTCCCGTTTGTGTCGTTTTCAATGAAAAAAATTTTAAAAACTATAAAAAGGAACGTTAATATTACCTTTATAAACCGTCGTTGATATTTTGACCGGAGTCCTAGCAAACCGTTCGCCTTCGCCGGAAAAGATGATAAACAAGAGCAAACCGGAAAAAGAGCCCTCCCGTCAGCGTAACGTCTTTCGGTGGAGAGAATTTCACCGAAAATTTTACTTTTACCCCCAAAAGGTAAACCCCTAGGGTGGGACCGGGCTGCATGAGCTGGGTCCGGTTCCCAAAGCGTCTCAGGAGACGGTCTGACTAAGCCGGATCAGGTTCCCAAAGTGTCTCGGAAGACGCTCTGACAAAGCCGAGTCAGGTTCCCAACCCGTCTCATGAGACGGTTTGCTGACTGTACCCGGAACGATCTGATTGAGTCGGTTCCGGTTCCCAACGCGTCTCAGGAGACGGTTCCCTGAGAACACGTTGAATGAGCCGGTTCCGGTTCCCAACGCGTCTGACGAGACAGTTCCCAAAGCCTCTCAGACGGTTCCCAAGAGACGGTTCCCATTGCCTGTCAGACGGTTCTCGAGACAGCTTTTTGTGGGCCCCTGATTAATTAAACGTTTAAAAAACGAAAAAGTAAAAATTTAAATAAAGTAATTTATATTTAAAACCGTCTTTATATAAGTAGTTGTAATGTAAAATACTTTATCGTTAAAAAACGTTGTTGGCGAAGTTTCGGTAAAGAAAACATGTCTGACGGCCGTGATAAAAATTTAGCTCCAGAAGAATACTTTTCTCAACCACAGAAACATTCCGCGAGTTGGATACTAAAAAAATGGAGGCGTCCAAAGGAACCTGAAATTACCAGAGAAAGAGAATTTGTCAGTAATCGACAAAGCTTACACGGACACATTATCGGCAAATGGGCTATACCGGACGATGAAAATGATAATTGGGCAACTGATGTTGTTGACTTCTACAATAAAGGCGACGCACCGTTTTGTTATTCTGCTGTTTGTTCAAGAAGTATTGAGCTTGACAAAAATTTTTGGGGAATTTTGTTGGGCTATCGTTCTAATGGCTACCTCACACCAACAGTAAAAACTTAAATTTTAATGTTTTTTTTTAATTTTTTTTACTTAAATTGTGATTCAATTATTTTTCAGCATGTTGAAGGATGGGTTGGAAGACTGATGAACTGGAGGAGTAGAAAGCTACAAAAAAATGCTTCGCTAAATATGCGGTGGACAATTCTTCCACCAGAATTTTATAATTCGTTATTAGAATCTGTTCCAAAAAACTTGGCCAACTATTGCAATGGCAAATTCAAACCGTTTTCTTCATTTTTCGACGTTGATTTTGTTTTTTTCCCTATTCAGCTTGAAAATAGGGAATGGTTACTCGTGCGACTAGAGTTGGTGACACAAGAACTTGTAATGTATGCTTGTGAAGACCTTTGTATCGGAGACAAATACAGAACCATTGTTCACCCAAAGCTGACGAAGATACAAGTTTATTTAGGAGCTTTACTAGTGAACATAAGATTCTGGAAGAAGACAGTTAATCCAGAAAAATATATGACTTTCAATCTTAACGAAGACTATATTGTACCACATAACTCCCTGTCTGGTAATGAAGCGGTATATCTTTGTATGCTGATGGAGCATTTGGTTACTGATAAACCAATTACTACGAACGGTGATCTAAAACAAACATGTTCGTCTTACAGACGATCCATGGCTGAAAAAATGTATTTCTGGAGGTGCTTACCACGTCCAAATGATTCTTAATAAAATGTGCTTATTTTGGAAGTTTATTTTTTTTTAAATATGCTTATTTATTTTTACCTACCATATTAATTACATTTAATATTTACCATATTAACTATTTAATTAAATTATTTCACACTATAAATACCCACCAAATTAACAAATTCTTCACTACATCACACATTCTTCTTACAAAACATCAATCAAACCAACTAAAATGTCTTCATGGACGGACGAGGAGATCCTTGGGGTTACATTGACATGGCGAAATGTAACCGAAAACACCCGAGTTTCGGACACTAGTCAAGAAATTCGTGCAACTCCATTTCGGAGTAGAGTATTTTCCGAGTTTCAAACACTTGTCGGCGGTCAGACAAACCGTACGACCGAAGATGTTACGGAAAAGTTTCACAACGTCAAAGCGGAGTGCACCGTATTCGAAGGGTTCTTCAACTCCAACAAAGAGGAGTCGCCAAACGAGTCCGAGGAAGGGCTCATTGAATTGGCGAAAATCGACTACTTGTTGGACTACGACGAAGACTTCGGATATGTTTCCGCCTGGCAGTTGTTACGTGATTATATTTATATTTAGGTTTTATTAAAAATAATTTTATGTAATGTTTTTTTTAATGTAATTTTTATTATTAATAAAGTGTTTTAATTTATTTAGTGTTTTATAAAGTGTTTTAATTTTTACTATGAAATCTTTTGACATTCCCTATTGAATGGTTGACCCACCCGCATATATCCCTCCTATATAAAGCCAATAGACGGTTGCCTTTTACAGACCGTCAGCAAACCGTCACTGAAAAGAAAACCAAACCCAAAATCACAATGGCACCCAAACCGTGGACGGAAGAAGAAGAAATTGCCCTGTGCACCGCTTGGAAGACTGTTAAAGAAAACCCACCACGTCGAGGGTCCATTTGGCCACTCGTGCTCAACGAGTTCAAAATTTTGGTTGGAGGTTCAAGCAGGTCAACCGAGTCTCTCAACCGGAAGTGGACGGACTTGCAAAACAAGTGCCGTCACTTCGAGGGGTTCTATCAAACCGCTGTCCGTGAACTCCCACAAGAGACTGCGGACCATGAAAAAGTTGAACATGCCAAGATTGAGCACGAGTTTTCGGGCCGACCACCCTTTACTCATTTGTCGGGGTGGCAGATGATTCGTGATGTCCCCGGGGCTTTGGATTAGTTTTTTTTTATTTTTTACTTTTAATGTTCCTTTTATTTACGTTTTAATAAAATGTTTATGTTAAGTTTATATTGTTTAAAGGGATTGTTTTGTTTAAATTTATAAAACCGCAACCCCAAAAAGTAGAGAACACATGACCTTAAACAAATAATGATTTAAACAAATAATAATAGGGATCCCATAAAAATACAACAACTAAACTATTATAACAATTACAATATACAAACAATAATAATTCACGAAGTCGTTCAACACGTCGAACACCTAGACATTTCCGTTGCTTGGACCGCCGAGACATTAATTCCCAGTGTGCTTTATACCCACTGTCCAGTCTCATGTCGAACACCGAGACATTTCCGTTGCTTGGAACGCCAGGACATATTTCCCAGTGTGCTTTATACCCACTGTCCAGTCTCATCTTCGTCATCCTTAATACATAAATATATGTACAGAAAGATGCTTACCAACGGTCTAGACAAGACAAAGAACAAACTCTCCTAAATATCACATCCGACCGTCTTGTACATGTAAAAGACGGATGATCCAGCAGATCATGATAGAGATTTAGGAAGAGGATGAACTTGCCAATAAAATAGACTACCAAATCGTAGATGCAAATTACACGGGTTAACCCACATGTAGATGCATCAACAATCCAAGTAGTATTATGTAGATGTAACAACAATCCAAAAATTCTAAGACTATATTTAGACGAGGAGGTAGGTTTGGGTTGGAAAATTAAAGGGTTTAAAAACGTCATTAGTTGGAACGGTGATCGGGTTTTAGATTTATAATACATGAGAGACATTGGTTATAAATTTCATCAACCGTAAGTGGACATTTATAGGAACCGTACAGCCGCTATAACTCTTACCAAGACGGTTCCCTTGAGCCGTTTCACGGTTCCCGAGGGGGCTTGGTTTTTTCAAATATTTGATTATTTAAATTTACAACAAATTAACATTCGAAATTATAAAATTCTATAAGAAACAAACATCTTTACAGCAATGTCACTAATCTATCTTTTCTATAGGCTGAAAGCTCGTTTCCCACAACGTTGCAAAATATTTTATCATTACATCCGGTTTCCTCTTTTTCCTGCGAAGCCTTTTTCGCTTTACTTCTCACTAACTCCGACCCAAACCTATCCATCACTTCAACCTTTCGCTCCAAATGTCTTCCCAAGTGATTGGACATCAACTTAAGGACAAAGAAAACCTGGGATGTAGATTTTGATATTGATGATGATAATTTAGGAAAGCGGGGAGAGGAGCAGAAACTTTCAATTGAAGGGGAAACATTTTATCATTACATCCGGTTTCCTCTTTTTCCCGCGAAGCCTTTTTCGCTTTACTTCTCACTAACTCCGACCGAAACCTATCCATCACTTCAACCTTTCGCTCCAAATGTCTTCCCAAGTGATTGGACATCAACTCAAGGACAAAGAAAACGGGTGAAAGGTGTGTGGATGTTGATGATGATAATTTAGGTAATCGGGGAGAGGAGCAGAATCTTTCCATTGAATGTGATTAGATAAATCCCAAAGGCTTAGGTTTAAAAAGTGGCATAATTTTAACCGAAAAAAATATTCCGGTTTTCTGAAACTCAAAAACACGTCGAATAATCAAAAAGATATATGCCTTGAACCGTGTTGAATATTTTAGAAGATATGTTTCCTTTGAATATTTGAGAAGATTTTGTTTAATTTGGTAAAACATTTTGGCTTTGATTAATTGAAGGAGATGATAGTGGAAAGAAAGATAAATGTGTTTTTTTTTTTCAAACAAACCTACTTATTTATACCCAAACTAAAATTGAAAAAAAAATTAAATTTATTAATGGCTGGAGACGGTTCAGCCAAAACGGATTCGACTAAGCCGAGCCGAAGACGGCTTTGCGGCCCTGACAGGTCTCAAGGGCCCCACGGGATACGGGTGGCAGACATCGGGATCGTAAACGCCACGTGTTGGGTTCCTACTGGTTGGAAACCAAAGGCTCTCGGAAGACGGTTCAGCCGTTTTGGAAACCGTGACCGGTCTCTCCAAAGAGCCGGGAGAGGGTCATTTATGCAAAACGCACGGTCAACGGGCTATTTTGGCCATTTTCCCTAATTTCAATAAAATAGGTATATAAAAGCAACTTTGGTAAATCACATGCAGAAGCTAAGCTATGTAACTAATTTCAATGTTTTAAAAACCGGTACGTACCGGCCGTATTACCGGTAATACCGGTTTCCGGGGGTGTAGCCGGTACGAAACATGCCGGTAAATTGGGAAAACGGCATCTGAATCATACCGCCGGTAAGTTGAAAAAAACTGGTTCATACCGGCGTACCGTACCGCTTAAAAACCGGCCCAAAGTAATTTTGGCCAATAAATTATATCACCTTTTAATTTTTTCAAAGCCCATATATTGTTAACTACATTTTAACCTAAACCTAAGCAATACTTCATCAAAAATAATACTCAGTATGTCATCTTTTAATTATTCGCAATGAGGTTGACTTTGACACCTTGTTACTACATTTTCATACTAATGTGCATGTGATGCATTATTTGCAAACCAACTATTCAAAGGCATGAAGGTATTTAAATCCAAGAGTGAGAAGAGGGGTTTGGAGGTAATACATGTTATGTAAAGTTATTTTAAGGGATATACAAATCATATACTTGAATCTGATTCGTATGCCATATAATATATAAGAGCAAACTACACAAATAGTCCTCATGGTTTATAGAAAGTAACATCTTAGGGTACTAACTTTATTTTTTAACATGTTAAGGGTTTATGTTTTTAGTTTTGTAACATGTTAGGGTACTAAGGCTAACTCCGTTAGTTTTTTCTAGTTAAGTTTTGATAAAATAACTAAAATGCCCAACAATAACTAGATGTCCCATTCTTGTAATTAACTCTATTTGATTTACAAAGGTACTTTTTGCAATTTTATTGAAATTAGAATTATCACTTAATATTATTAAATTTAAAATTTTAATAATATACTAAATTAAATAATTATACTCTACACATTTTAATATATTTTTTTATAAAACAATACTTTTTTCAATGTAAACGACCGTCGATAACCTAATTTGTATCTATCATCAAGCACCACGTCAACTCTCATCTCCACTGCCATTACCGCCATGCGTTATCTATATTTGACAAGGTCAACTATATTTTTTAATATATAGAATTATCTATTAATATTATTAAAACTTAGAAATTTTAAATTATAAAAATATACAAAAACCTAATTCGTATTTGCCATTAAGCACCACGTATACTCTCATCTCCACTATCATTGTTGTCATACGTTATCTATATTTGACAAGGTCGTCTATATTTTTAATACATAGAATTATCGATTAATATTATTTAAAACTTTAAATTATATAAATATATTAAATTAAATAATTGTACATACTCTATGTGCTTTAATAATATTGATAGCTAATTCTACATCAAGCAACACATCAACTCTATGCGTTTTAAATATAGAAACACATGTGTAACACCCCGAAAATCAGTTTCACTTAATCATGCTACTTGACATGATTAGCAAATAACAAAACGAATTAAATACTAACGCGAACGGCCTATCAACGAATAAAACGGGGATTTGGTTATAATAGGAATGTAACCTCGTTAGTTTTTATTTATCTAAATTGGGTTAAAACCCGATACAAGAGACTATCCTAGTAGATTTTTAATCTAATAAACATGGAAATGAAACTTGAGGGACCTAATGTGTCATGTGTGCAAAGTAGAGTATGGATAATAATAAAAATAAAACTTGGTGGAATTTGGTCAGTGTTTTGATCGACCAAAACACCTCCAAAACACACACACACCTTCAACTCAAGAATATGCTCAAACCTTCAAATTGAAAGGGGAATCTCAAGCCAAATCAATGCATGTTCATAAAAAACAATTCCCCATAGAAATCTGATTCTAAGGTATGTTGTAATTCTTGATTTGGTGATGATTCTTGTAAGTGGGTTTCCTTAATGTTAAACTAAAGAATAGGAAATCTTTGATAAAAAGGTGTAATTAAGGTTTGTAAGCATGAAGAACCAATGAACTAACCTAAACATGGAAGAATTCTAGGCAATGAGCTAAGTTATAAAGAAAACTATATGCTTGGAAAGGTGGGTTTCACCCATATGGTAAAAACCCCCAAAATTTCGTGTGATAATGGGTTATTATGCTTGTTGAATGAACTTCCATTTGCCAAATTATGGTTAACAATATAACTTGAGGTTATGTGCTTAGGTAGAATGATAATTTGTCATGATCTTAGTTTTGAGAAACTTAAGCACATAAGGTGTTTGATGAAATGCTTGAAAGAGAAACCAAATGTGTGAAAACTAGTTAATTAAGTGATTTAGAATCATGTTTAGTTAACACTCGTATGGGATGTTAACCAAGTTATAGACCAAGTAAATTGCACGTTATGTGTAAGAGACTAAAGCGTATGTTGGCTAGTAAATAATGCATTACATGTAGTAAATAGACACTTGTTGATGCGTTGAATATGCTTGTGATGAACTAGGAATGAGATGAATACATATTTAATGGATATTTAAGAATTCCGTATTATGTGTTCTAACAAACAAGGCTTGACATGTCCCTAAGTTAGGTATGCGGCCAAGGGGCGAACGGGTCAAACGGAGACAAGTCAAGCATGAAGCAAGAACGGTTGCAAGGTAAGTATTTCTTACGCCCTAAGATTTCAAACACTATGTAGAACACTACTAAAACGCTGCACAAAAGTGCAGCGAAAAGACACAAAACAGGGCTAAAACGCTGCAGAAAAGTGCAGCGAAAAGACACTAAGATGTGGCTAAAACGCTGCACAAAGTGCAGCCAAAACACTACCCAAAAGTGCAGCGAAAAGACACTAAAATGTGGCTAAAACGCTGCACAAAAGTGCAGCCAAAACACAACTAAAACGCTGCACAAAAGTGCAGCGAAAAGACACTAAGATGTGGCTAAAACGCTGCACAAAGTGCAGCCAAAACACTACCCAAAAGTGCAGTGAAAAGACACTAAAATGTGGCTAAAACGCTGCACAAAAGTGCAGCAAAAGACACTAAAATGTGGCTGAAACGCTACACAAAAGTGCAGCCAAAACACTACTAAAACGCTGCACAAAAGTGCAGTGAAAAGACACTAAAATGTGGCTGAAACGCTGCATAAAAATGCAGCGAAAAACTGCTAAAACGCTGCATAACAATGCAGCCAAAACAGTGCTAAAACGCTGCACTAAAGTGCAGCAAAAAGCCGCAAAAACATGGCTGAAACACTGCGTAAAAGTGCTGCGAAACGCTGCTGAAACGCATAAGTAAATTCGTGTAGAATCATATCCTATTATATGAGACAATGACATAATAAGGAAGGACCCTACGGTATGAACCATAATGAGACGAATGGGTAAGAACAAAAAAAAAGAGACTTATTTGGCGACAAACCTTAAGATATAAGGTTTGGATGCCTTAACAGTAACCTTAGAATGGGTCAAGCAAACCCAACGATTAATCCGGGTATTATGGGTAAGTCATTAGCATCTAAATCTGGGATGTAATGTTTGCCTTGTCGAGTTGTTAATCAATCTGCAGGTAAGCGTAATGGCAAGGTCCTCGCATTGCCTTAGTACATTAAGTAGAATTTGCATGGTATTTGTATTGGGCCATAACTTTGACCCGCCAGGTAATTATTCTGATTCGTATATGGTATGGTGACATTGTCCAATGAAAGATTGTCATTGAACTTGATTTGGTTTGTAAGCCACATCATGTGTGACTAAAATGATATAGAGTATAATACCCTTTAGAGCCAAAATGCTTGTATGATACCAAAACATGGTTAGTTAATCCAGAAACTAAGCGTACGAAACCAGATGACGAAATCCGGTTTTTTATATAATAAGAAAACATTTATTTGGTAATTATGGAAAATACTTGCCTAAAATCTTAGATGGATAAGTTAAAGTTTGTTAGAATCAAAGGGAGAGATTCTTTAGTAAATAAAGAAACTTGGGTGAAATGTTCAAGACGTCAAATGGGTCAAAACAGTTCTAACAAACCGTAGGCTACGGATTAGGAACCGCAGGCCACGGCGTGTTTTTGAGTTTTCTTAAACTTTGTGTTTCTTGTTTTCATCCCAAGTGCATGGACGTTAAACTCGATACTAACCTTCGTGATGTATATCTGTGATAGGTTGGGTAGGTGACGAGCTACCGGATAGATGATCGAGTAAGCGGAACGAACCGAACACGCCCGAGTACCCGAATGCTTCCGCTTTAAACAATTGTTCAAATCTCTAATGTAGAAAATATTAGTAATTGTCTTAACGTTTCTAATACGAAAAATATTGGAACATATCAAATGTATCAAGTTGTTTATATTACGTTGTCTTAACTAATAAAGTTTTAAAACGGTTGTGATTTTTAAGTCCTAAACCCGCAAGTTTCTATGTCTAAATTGCGTGTTTACGGGTTAGGGTCTTACAACATGGCAGCAATGGAGGTAGAGATGAGAGGTGACGTGGTGCTTGATGACATATATAAGTTACGCTCGTAGACGGTGGTTTATATGGATAAAATTATTTTTTTATAAAAAGATACTAAAACACAAAAGTATAATTATTTAATTTAATGAATTTTTATAACTTCAAATTTTTATGTTTTAATAATATTAATAGTTAATCTAATTCTAATTTCAGTAAGTTGCAAAAATTATCCTTGTAATCAAATAGAGTTAATTACAAGAATATCTAGTATATAATAGGGCATTTTAGTCATTTTATCAAAACTTAACTAGAAAAACTAACAGAGTTGGCCTTAGTACCCTAATATGTTACAAAACTGAAACCATAAACTCTTAACATGTTAAAAAATAAAGTTACTACCCTAAGATGTTACATTGCATAAACCATAAAGACTATACGTGTAATTCTCTCAATATATAATGACAAAAAGCTATGTCTAATAGTATTTTAAGGGATATACAAACCATATACTTGAATCATAAAACTCTATGCTTGAATTTTTTTTGTGTTATTGATATCACTTTAAAAAAATTGTTTTGTAGAATATGGAAGATAATCAAACTGAGCCACCTATTCAATCAAGTTTTAGATCAAAATTAGACAAAGCATGGGAGTATGTAACTTGTCAAAAAGATGATGTTGTAAGTTATGGTCCATAACTTATAGAATTATAAGGTTAACTACATTACCCGGTTCAACCACCCGGTACAACCCGGTTCAACCGGTTGAACCATTTTTAAGCCAAATCCGGTATGACTAAAAATCCGGTTTTTGAAAATTGACTAATTTTAAACTACATAAATTTTGAACTAATGGCCTATTGTTCTAGTAAAGAGTTCAAAAAATAAAAATAAAAGTTATTTTAGGATGTAAATCAACTACAAATTATAGAATAAAAGAGATAAAGTGTTGAGTGGGTAAGAAAATTAGGCAAAAAAAGGCTGATCGTAGCAAAAATCAACTTACCATCTTCAACAAACTACCGAAGATATGATTCATGGACATCAAATACTATTTAATTACCTAAAACCCTAATTGTTCATCTTACTCTCAATACCTAAAAAACCGATATATTTCAATATTGTATTCTCGATCTCCCTCTTTCACAATATGGATGTAAAAGGAGAAGTTGGGATTATAAAGGGTACAAAAGGAGCTGCACCAGCAATAGGTATCGACCTCGGAACAACGTATTCTTGTGTGGGAGTTTGGCAGTATGGTCAAGTTCAGATCATACCCAACGATCTCGGTAACCGGACTACGCCATCATGTGTTGCTTTCACAGATGCTGAACGTTTGGTCGGTGAAGGTGCCAAGAATCAGGTCGCTATGAACCCCACATGCACCATCTTTGGTATGTGCATGCTTTGTATATCAATAAATATTCCATGCTCTTATAATTTTTTTTCTTAGCTTGGCTCGGATTACATGCCAAGCCGAGCTGACACATTTTATAAAAAAAGTCGAGCCCTGGCCACTTGGCCAAGGTTGGCCAGACTCGTTGCTCCTCGATTACTAGCTATGCCCCAAAAGGCACACATTTTAATACATGATAATAACAATAATAATATATAAAACTTGACTCCATTTTTATAAATATTTTTTGGAATTGAATTAAAGATAAAAAACTATTGGTAATGAAGATTTTATTCTTATTGTATTTTGAGTGAATAGCCAAAATCGTCCCTGAGGTTTTTCCATTTTTGCTAGATCCATCCAAAAAAGGTTTTTTTTCTTACCAGAACCATTGAGGTTTCCTAAAAGTTGCTAGATCTGTCCAAATCACTAACTTGGTTAAAAACTAACGATTTAGAAGGGATAGTTTAGTCTTTTTCCTTGTTTATTTAGTTTTGATATTTTTTGCTTTGTTTTTTTATGTAAAAAACCCAACACAAGTAGAACACTTTAATATCTTGATTGCTGTCAATGTTTGATGTAATGGAACCATGAAATCTCTTTATGAAAACATACAAGGAAGAAGTAATTTTCTACACGGTTTCATGAAATTGAGACAAGCTACATATGTTTGTTGTTGGATATTTAATAACTTTGAAGCAACAGAACAAATGTTACCTTTACATTTTTAGAAAGGAAATTATAAATTTAAATAGAGTAAATTGTTCAAAGTACAATAGTAGGCCGTTTAACAAACTGGCACATTCTTGTGCATTGATATATTCTCTAAAGTTTTAATTTTATATTCATATATAGGTGTTGAGCTCTATTGATAAACCCAAGCCCATGAACTATGTTACCTCTTAACCCGTTTACATTTACCGTACAGTTCATGATTCATTAACAAATGAGTCACCCTATAAATGAAAAATGTAGAATATATCGTATCCTAACTTATACGACATTTAAGATTTAAGGAAGCAAAAACAAGTGAAGTACAAATAGAACAGGCTTAGATAGTTTGAAAAGACAAAACAAATAATAAAATGTTTTCATAAAGAGATTTCATGGTTTCATTATATCAAACATTGACAGCAATCAAGATATTAAAGTGTTCTATTTGTGGGTTTTTTATACGTTAAACAACATAAAAAAACAAGGCAAAAAATATCAAAACTAAATAAACAAGAAAAAAAGACTAAACTACCCCTTCTAAATCATTAGTTTTTAACCAAGTTAGTGATTTGGACGGATCTAGCAGCTTTTAGAAAACCTCAATGGTTCTGGTGAGAAAAAAAACCTTTTTTGGATGGATCTAGTAAAGTGAGAAAACCTCAGGACGATTTTGGCTATTCACTCTTGTATTTTAAATAACATTTTGAATTACGAGAAACAACCTTACGCAACCTATTACGTATTTGTTAGGTATAGATTATAAAAGGTATAAAGACGTTTAAAGTTTTGGTCTATTAATTTAAAGAAAACTAAAACCATCTGTTATGATGGTGTGAATAAGAATGGAAAGTGATGTCTACTAGGCTATTAACTTATTATACCTCAACGCCATATAGCATAAGACGAATCCACATTCGCCCCATGGATGGGGTGTAATGTGTATTGTGAGCGGGAACATAAAGAAAGTTAATGTAGTGTGATAGTGTCTTTTGATTTGTTGAAAAAAAGAATTTGAAAAAAATGGCCCCTATCTCCGTGGCTCTGGCCATGCCTTGAGCTGTTAGACATAATATTTGATATGATCCTAAGTATGGGTTATTAGTGTATATCCTAAGTATTATATTAGTTAGCAGTTAGTTAGTGAACCAACACGTCGGTTCATCAAAGGGCATCACACCCTTTCACTATGTATAAATAGGACCAAACCCCTTCATTTGTATTTGGATGATTTCTATAATATAAAGCAAGTTTATACAATTCTCTCTATTCAAATCCCACATGAGCTCCCACGCCTTGTCGTGGGCAGTGTGCAATGCTCATTTATGTGAGTTGCTACCCCCACGCCCATAACGTTGGTCTAAATGTGTGAAAACAACATCAATATATACAACTGAAAATTCACTTATTGAATTTATTTGGTATGCTCGTCATATATCAAAAGATACTCTTTTGTTTGCCCTTTCTAAATCTAAAATATATGATAAAACTCTCCATTTTTAACTTTCAGATGCTAAACGATTGATTGGAAAGAAATTTAGTAATAAAACAGTGCAGAATGACATGAAGTTATGGCCTTTCAAGGTCATACAAGGATTAGTGGCATTCCCAAGATTCTAGTTACATACAAGGGTGAACAGAAAAATTTTTCAGCAGAAGAAATTTCAGCTATGATACTTGCGAAAATGCGAGATGTTGCTGGGGCATTCCTTGGTAAAATTGTACAAGATGCTGTTATCACTGTGCCTGCTTATTTTAATGATTCACAACGCCAAGCAACAAAGGATGCCGGATATATTGCTGACTTAATGTCTTACAAATTATTAATGAGCCTACTGCAGCTGCAATCGCGTATGGACTAGATATGAAAAATGATATAACTTGTGAAAGGAATGTGCTTATTTTCGATCTGGGTGGTGGTACTTTTGATGTCTCGTTTGTCACCATTTATAAAAACGGAAAGATAGAAGTGAAGGCAGTAGCCGGGGACACTCATTTGGGTGGTCAAGACTTTGACAACAAAATCGTGGATTATTTCATTAATGAATTTAACCGAAAGCATAAGAGTACCGATATCAGGGACAATAATAAAGCTTTGGGGAGATTGAGGGTAGCCTCTGAAAAAGCAAAACGAGAACTTTCTTCAACTACTAAAACTTCCATCGAGATTGATGCCTTGCACATGGGTATTGATTTTTCTACAAGAATTACTCGAGCAAAGTTTGATTCCAATTGGCTGTTTTTGCATTAATCTTAATGCAGACTTGTTTAATAAGTGCATAGAAACAGTGGAGATTTGTTTGAAGGATGCAAAGATGAATAAAGAAAATGTAGATGAAGTTGTTCTAGTTGGTGGCTCAACATAGAATACCTAAAGTACAAGAACTGTTGCAAGTTTTCTTCAACGGAAAGGAGCTTTCTAAGAGAATCCATGCTGATGAGGCAGTTGCATATGGCGCATCAATTCTTGCTGCGAAGATACGTGGTGAGACGACTCAAGAGGTTAAGGATTTGGTGTTTTTTGGATGTCACTCCTTTGTCACTTGGTGTGGAGCTAGATGATGGCACTATGTCTGTTTTGATTCCAAGAAACACAAGGATACCAACCAAAAATTCAACAATTTATTTGACTATAAAAGACAACCAAAGTTCTATAAATTTCCCGGTATATCAGGGTGAGAGAATTAGGGGCAAAGACAACCACTTGTTGGGGAGTTTTAAAGTTGCAGTCCCACTTGCACCAAGGGGTCAATCAAAGGTAAAAGTAGTCTTTGAGATTGATGCTAATGGTATTTTGAGTTGTTCAGGTGAGGAAGTAACTGCTGGCCTAAAAAGGAAGATGATAGTTACCAAGGACAAGGGAAGACTTTCGAATGAAGAGATTGATAAGATGCTGAAAGATGCAGAAAAGTACAGGCTTGAGGATCAAGAGTTTAAGAAGAAGGTGTGCGCTCGCAATGCACTGGAGAAATATATTATGATCTGGAAACAAAAATCAAGACCATAGAAAAAATGTTCGGAGAAAAGATCCATAAGAAAGACTTGCAGACAATTAAAAAAGCAATAGAGAATGCAAGTCAGCTTCTCAACATTTGTGAGCTTGCAGGTGTAGATAAGTATGAGATGATGATAAATCAACTCCAAGCACTATGTTTTCTATCATTTACCCAGCATGTCTAACACTAGTTTGTGAAGACTCTTATGTATGAATTTCCCTCTTGGAGCTTAGTTATCTAAATTTATGTGATGGTGACTTGATTACACCAAACTGTATTACATTTTGAGTGCTAAATATAATATTATACTCTTGACTATATTTGTTAGATTTGGTCTACTTTTATACACCCAAGTTCCAAATATTGTGAGTGGTTATCGTCGAGTTTAAGTGAAATATGAAAATTTTTGAGACTATTTTACGATCAGATTTGTCGTGGTTGCTAATTTTGCGAATATTTTTGTTGGGACGTGTTTCTTGACGGACAAGAAATATGATTCACTTGGTTTTTTCGAATCAATGACGGAAACAAAGACCCGGACTTTGATGATTACGTAGATGATAAAGAACAAGAATCGAACACACGAATCTATCAAAATCACAAATATTTTATAAAGTATATACAAAGTAAAGATTCACAAAGCTAGACTCTCAAACACAACACACACTAAGGACACTTGTGAGAACTTTTTACATGATCCATGGGGAACTAAGAGATTTACACTAAGGGACATACCTATGGAATATTGTGAGAGACCTTTTTAGGTCTCCTCAAGTTTTAGTGTCTTGCATAGGGAGACCAAGGCTTAGTCTTCCTTGTTGATTAATTACATCTATGCCACTTGATGTACAAATTAACATATAAACTTTATCTAATCAACCGATATGTGTGGGTCCCGTACAGTATAAGTATTCGAATGTAAATCAACCCAAAATACCAGTACCGTACTGAATTGAAAGTTCCGATTCTAAAAATCCAAAAAGTGGGTACCGAAGTAGTACCAAAAATGGTTCGGTACCACTACTAGTTCGGTTATGGCACCAAGTACCATTTATTCATTTATAGTTTCGACTAATTTTTTTCAATAATTAATAGATTCATTTTGTTTTAACATCTTTGTTGATCCTTAGTTAACTATATTTTTTTTTTAAAGGCAAATTACTATCTATTAGTTTTCAAACATGCATGAACAGTACTGGAAACGACACTCTTATAATTTTTGTTTTCTATTGAAGACATTCCCTGTCATTTCGCATTTTATACTCTCACATCCTAAACCTTTCGTTTCTCTCACCGCCTCTTTCCTTGCTCTCTTATCACTGCCTTATTCATCAATCATACAAGTACTTATCCCTCACAATCAGATGGGCAATCTGGTTAGCCACTCCTGAGTAAGATTCTGATCATAATGAGGTGGATATGGAAGCATGATCTCGGTGGATACTCCTGAATATGCTGTTGACAATTTTCCATTGGGATTCCCGACATTACTGAAGAGATGGTGAATGAAGCAGAGGAAAAAGCTGACCACGGAGCAGCCACCTATCCCTGAAGAGGTTTGTCTATGGACCAAGCGTTCATGAGACTTTGTACTCAATGGTATTCTTCAGTGGCAGCTCGTACTGTGAGAAGTCTCCTGTTCAAGCGTCAGTATTCAAGAAGCGAATATCGAAGATGGTCCGGGAATTTATTACGTAGGAGTATATAGATGATATACGTTAATTTATACATATAAAAGCCCCAGTTTAACTCCCCTTTATATACGTTTTTGGCCGTATACACGATGAATTGGTACTTATTTGGGCATCTTTATGATTACGGTCTTAAACGATATCCAGGAAGCAAACCGGATCAAAAACAAAGGTTTCTGCGCGAAAACGGAACGTTTGTCAATCCGACCGGCCGCGCGAATGAACCGACCCGCGGGCCGCGCGCAGCATCCTGATATTTCTGGGGACCTTCTAGACAGGCTACGTCAGCATTCGAGAAGCATTTCTGACCGAGTAAAGCGACCCGGGCCGCGCGGATAACTTGACGTGTGCGGATATACACGTGAAGATTAGATCTTTTGACAAGCTTATGATATTGCACGATTCATTGTTTGGCAATGGAGCGATTTACACATACACATTACACGTATGTATCTTAAATAAAACCCGAGTGTGTGTGAACATTGTGAGTTGTGTACGGGTTAGCGTGCTTTGTGGATCGGAAGTGAGTTGTTGCTTTTCAGTTATCTTTATCACCTATTATGTCTTCTGTGGGCTTGATTATTATATGTCTGTAAAGGTTATTATTTTGTCTTTGTTGCCACTTGGCGAGTTTTTCGTTTATTTCTGATTTGTTGTTTGCTTGAGGACAAGCAAAGTTCAAGAGTGGGGATGTTATGATATACGTTAATTTATACATATAAAAGCCCCAGTTTAACTCCCCTTTATATACGTTTTTGGCCGTATACACGATGAATTGGTACTTATTTGGGCATCTTTATGATTACAGGTCTTAAACGATATCAGGAAGCAAACCGGATCAAAAACAAAGGTTTCTGCGCGAAAACGGAACGTTTGTCAATCCGACGGCGCGCGAATGAACCGACTGGCCGCGCGCAGCATCCTGATATTTTGGGGACCTTCTAGAAGGCCTACGTCAGCATTAGAAGCATTTCTGACCCGAGTAACGCGACCGGCCGGTCGGATCATTCGCGCGGCCCGGTCGATTGACAAACGTTCCTTTTCGCGCAGAAACCTTTGTTTTTGATCCGGTTTGCTTCCTGGATATCGTTTAAGACCTGTAATCATAAAGATGCCCAAATAAGTACCAATTCATCGTGTATACGGCCAAAAACGTATATAAGGGAGTTAAACTGGGCTTTTATAATATATATAATTAACGTATATCAACACATCCCCACACTTGAACTTTGCTTGTCCTCAAGCAAACAACAAAACAGAAATAAACGAAAACTCGCCAAGTGGCAACAAAGACAAAATATAACCTGTACAGACGATAATAATCAAGCCCACAGAAGACATAAACAGGTGATAAGATAACTGAAAAGCAACAACTCACTTCCGATCCACAAAGCACGCTAACCCTACACGACTCACAATGTTCACACACACTCGGTTTTATTTATGATACATACGTGTAATGTGTATGTGTAAATCGCTCATTGCCAGACAATGAATCGTGCAATATCATAAGCTTGTCAAAGATCTAATCTTCACCAACTATTGTGTGAAAAAGTATAAATCAAGAGGTCTTATAAGGGTTGTAATGTTAGGCAAAGGTAAAGGTGTGGAAGGGATATTTACAGTGAAGAAACGGCTAAAACTCGGTGGTTAAGTTTAACTAAACTGAAATAAATACTACTATACAAAACACACGCAAATATACCCGAATTTTATTTAAATCGAGCTAAACATATAACTTCTAACTTTATTGCCCGAAAACTGCTCGAACACTGCTAATTCACCCTATTTTAGGGTTGTTCTATTTTTCTGGATTTTTTTTTTTTTTCTTTTCTTTTTCTTTTTTTTTTTCTTTTTTTTTTTCTTTTTTTCAAATATATATCTATGATATAACTGATATTAAAACACGAATATAATCAACATACGGGCTCTAAATATACAAACCCGACACGAACTATTTACAACGCAAAAAGAGTCAAACATTAACCTAAACCGAGTTTTAACACAAAAGGTTTAAAAGAAAAAGGCCATAATTTAGTTTAGTGGTGAAATGGTGTGGTGAATAAGAAAAAACACGGGATTAGGTTCAACATGGTTAACTAAGGGATAACATTTGGGTGCGGGAAACAGATAGAACGAAAAGAAAAAGGCTAAATCAAAAGGGTATCCTAAATGCCTCAATCATTTTTATACAACTTCACACGAATCTGGTCTAAAACAAGCATGCTAATGACAAGTTCTAAATGGCACAAAAACATCCAGCTCACTCGATAAGCATGTCAAAGCGAAAATACACTAATAGGCTCAAATGCTCACGTAACCGGAAGGAAATGGTGTGCAAATGTACAGATTTAGCATGCTAGTATCACGTCCGTTTGTCGCGCCTTAAGTTATTTTTATCAAAAAATTGGTTAAGCTTGATATTTATTACAAATATATACATATATGTACTTATAAAAGGGTTTTTTTTTGTATATATATATATATATATATAAGTATAAAACACAAGAGGACAAACTAGAACACGATATAATCTCTCCCCACACTTAAACGTCACATTGTCCCCAATGTGAAAAATAGAAAGCGTTTAGAATTGCTAACTATTGTGTGAAAAAAGGAGAATAATACTCCCCTGGTGGTGATAACCCGAAAAGTATGGTGACTGCATTGAGCATCCATACCGTGTGGCTCGCCTTTTCCTGCACTATCACCATTCTTGCCAAAAGGAAAATACATCAAACCACATCCATTCATCATCACATTTATGAAGTTTTCAAACAAATTGGAATTTTGAACACCTACGCACTATGATTTTGCAAAATCGTTTTTAAATTCAAGTTATCCGCGAAAGTGTTTAAAAAAATCAAATTTATGAAGTATCGTAGAACTTGGGCGCGCGTTTGTTTAATTTATGAAGAACGCCCAAAGTTTTACGAACAAAACAATCTAAGCTACATCAAAACACTAACAATCTTAAGTTTTGGGGTTTTGTTAAACATTTATGAAGGAAACTCCAAGAAATCAAGATCATGAACAACAAATTATAACCTAAAACATGAGGAATTTAGGGGAAGTTTAAACATTTATGAAGAATCCCCAAAATTCCCAAAAACAAACCTAAATTACACTAACATACAACCCTATTATGAAATTAATCTACATTTATACTAAACTACACTAAACATAAGGTTACAAAATCACACAAATCATTAAAAAATTTTCGGATTTAGTTTAAACATTATGAAGAAAACCTCAAAACTCAAAGATTTGGACAACAATAACCTCTAATCTAACTATCAAAGCATACAAT
>CM061233.1:13337270-13493630 GCA_030844895.1 Ambrosia x helenae
GGAAGGGGATGTGTATTATTTATATATATAATAATAAATTGATGTTTTCCTTTGATTGTAAGAATCAGCAGATAAACATCAATTAGAAGTGACTAACCAACTAACAGTTGGGTATCTATTTTCCTTTGATTGTAAAAACCTTTCGAAAAAATTTGTAAAACAAATTGTAAAGTAGTATCATAATGCATATTGAATAGAGAGATGTAAAGTGAGAATGGGGAAATGAATATTGGAACTTCATCCCCTTTTATAGGCAGAAATATAATAACTATTCATAAAGTTGGTTTTCAATTTTATTAGTTGGATTTGAAGTATATGTAAAGTTGGAAGTTACTTTTGAAAATTTTAATTTATCTTTTATAAAATGAAAGACAATTGCAACACGATATAATAATAATAATAAAATAATTAATAAAATAACTTCAAAATGGTAATCATTATTTTTGGGACTATATATAACATCTGTTGATACGTGTTACTTTCCCACTGAAACAACTCTTGAAATTCTATTTTATTTTTATTTAACAATCAAATTATATATAATACAAATACCAACTTGACGGTAATTATAACTGCCGTTAATTACTTTACCGGTGTTACGGGTTCCCCAACCGTTTCTCCATCTTGGCTTTCAACACCGCTTGATATCGTCGCCACCACACCGGAAAACCAATTCAAAAACCGCTTCAACACTTTTTCAGAAACCAAGTCGCCAAACTCCAAATCAATCCATTCATCCACTTCGACATCAAAGGTACCGATTTCTCCATGTTTATCATTTATACTTTTTTAATCGCAATTAGGGTTTTATGTTTAAGTTTTAATTAAAAATTCATGTGTGTCTCTTTTATCTATGTATACCACCTGAGTTTGAATGAATCTTAAAACATTGATTTCGGAATCGTGTGCGCTTAGTTTGGTTTGATAGCATCTTGAAATGATGAATGAATATTGATTGGTGTGAAGGATTTCACCATTTGTAGGTTTCTTGTGGGCTTTCGTTGGATTTAGAAACAAGATACTTTCGGTAAGTTTCCGGTTTCCATTTTTTTTGTTCTCATTCAACTTCTAAACTTTTTTTTTTTCAAACAAATTTTGTTCTATTTTTTGCTTCTTGACAATTGAAAATCAATCTTGAATAATTGCTTAATTAATTTTAAGAAACCAACGATTCTTCAGAGATCAAGTTCGTTTACTTAAAAGGAAAGATATCGATTGTTTTAAAATTGTTCAAACTAAAGATTCTTTATCATTTGAAAAACAGATTCTTTTTTGTAAACCAGGCTTGCAACTGTTTACCAGAAAAGCCGATGGATTACACATCGAATTTGTATGCCCTTTTTACTCTTTCTTGGTTTCAATTTGGTTACTAGGCATTCATAGATTGCGAATTCAACTGTAGACCATACATTTTATTAATGTATATGTTTCTGATAATAAATAAATGTATTTGTCGTTTTTTATGCTCTTATACCATCGTTGGTCGTTTTAATAACCAAACATATTGTGTTTCTCTAAATTGGGGATTGAAATAGAATTAGGATTACGAATCGTCAAGCCAAACCCATTTCTTATAAATCAAGCATGATAGTTTATTCCTTGGGTAATAGAGCAAAGTGTGACTCTTAAATCATATAGTATGTTCATTGTCATTCGGGTATTTTTTATAACTAAATGAACAAAAGGTTTTATGTATTTACATGTTATCTCTAAAATGAGTGTTGTATGATAAAGATATCCGGTAAATGGTATTGTTCAATAACCATTCTGAATGGTTGATTTGGATGTAAACTAAAAAGCACACTTTTGATATTCGTACAGAAAATGAAACTCCATCCTAAAACAATATTATGTGGATCTGTAAATTTGCGTGTCCTTTTTTACTCTGTTCTTGGTTGCATATGCCATCAGTACAAGAGTTCAATAATTTCAAAAAAAAAAGTGTTGAAACAAACAAAATGATGGCTTTATATATGAAGAAACAAACGAAAGTGTTGTCTTTATTTAATTTTGTTTGTTAGTTTCATTGTGTACGTATATATGATGAAGTCGTGTATCTAAGTATGAAGATCGAATAGTGGAAATAGTCTACCAAATGCCGGGTTTATGGGTTCGTAGTCGCTGAAGTAAGATGCAATTTGACTGAACACAAAAAGAGATGATATCCAAGTCAAGTATGAGATGTGGGTCTGTATTTTGAACAGCCCGATGATGTACATTTTGTGGGATTAATAATTTATGGTGTCTTCTTAGATCTCAAAACAAAGAAAGTCAATATGTGGGTTTAATTTCAAGCATGCAAAATTGATGTATTAATGTAATCAAAATCAGTTTTTTGTTGAGTGTTTAAAGAAATTCATCTTCTCTATCTCGCGGGCAACGCGCGGGTTGCGTCAACTCGTTAACTAACAAAAACAAATACTATTTAATAATATTTATACAAAGATGAACATGTCATGTTTTACATTAAATAATAAAGTGTTTAACTTTGTTTTAGTAATTCTATTTTATTTTTATTTAATAATCAAATTACGTAACAAAAACAAATACTATTTAATAATATTTGTAAAAGGATGAACATGTCATGTTTTACATTAAATAATAAGTGTTTAACTTCTGTTTTAGTAATTCTATTTTATTTTTATTTAACAATCAAATTACGTAACAAAAACAAATACTATATTAATAATATTTGTACAAAGATGAACATGTCATGTTTTACATTAAATAATAAGTGTTTAACTTCTGTTTTAGTAATTATATTTTATTTTTATTTAACAATCAAATTACGTAACAAAAACAAATACTATATTTAATAATATTTGTACAAAGATGAACATGTCATGTTTTACATTAAATAATAAGTGTTTAACTTCTGTTTTAGTAATTCTATTTCATTTTTATTTAACAATCAATTACATAACAAAAACAAATACTATTTAATAAATATTTGTACAAAGATGAACATGTCATGTTTTACATTAAATAATAAGTGTTTAACTTCTGTTTTTCTTTTCAACTACAGATCGTTGATTTAATTTGGCTTTTACTAAACAAACATAACAGTTGTTGTGTTTATGTTTTAGTAATTCTTTTTTATTTTTATTTAACAATCAAATTACCTAACAAAAACAAAAACTATTTAATAATATTTGTACAAAGATGGACATGTCATGTTTTACATTAAATAATAAGTGTTTAACTTCTGTTTTAGTAATATTTGTTCCTTTCACAACAACAGTTAATAGTAGTAATCAGATGTTTTATATTGAATACAATGAAAACTAAACATACACTTTAAATATCTAAATTAAAAAATTATGTAACAATAGTTGAAACAACATGTGAAACGACGGAAGAGTATATCTTTTTTTAAAACAATTAGTCATCAAATTAAACTTCAAATATGTTGAATCAGTTAAACTCATCGTTTTTAAAGCACCTTTTATACAAACATTGTTGATTCAAACAGATGATTCAAAAAACACTGTCCACAAAATACATGTTCAATTAAACCATTTTTACTAACAATATCATCAAATTCATGATTACCAAATTGTTGCTATAAATTTATATCAAAATTCATGAACCTTTCTGATAATAACATTCAGGAAATACAAAATAAAGATACATCAACTTAAACCCTTTAACATATGATTTACAATTAAACTCCACCAAAATAAAAGCATTGTATCAACATCAAAATATTTCCACTCCCTACCATGGCATTAATTTTTAGTTATAACCAAAATTCCTACTGATTGATCAAACTTGAAATTACAGCAGTCACCCATTTTCAATCCTTTGGAGTTTATAAAACTTACCCATCTCCTAATTGCAAACCTATAAAGTTAAAATATAAGAGTGTTACATATATTATTAAAATTAATTGCAAATTTAATTATTAAAATTTAAGTAATACCTTTGGTTACCCTATCTTTTTCCACATATACTTTACACTCGTTAACTTCACCATCATTCACTTGAACAAAAATCTTATGCGGCAAAGTACGCTTAGCTAAGTTAACTGTTGGAGCAGGAAGCCGCTGAAAAGTTTATGTATTTATAACATTATTAGTTAATTAACTTCAGTAAAATAATGAAAAATATAGCACATAAACTTATATATAACTTACATAACGTTTTTTAATAACAGCATTATGCTCATAAACTTTAACAATCATATTTTGATTCAAATCATCTACCTGTACAACCATTTTAAATAAATGTATTAGTACATAACACTAGATATGATAAAATATTAATTGCATATAAATACTTATAATATAAACAAAACATATAAACGATTTTTTAACCTGCATCTCAACCTGATCATGATCAGACATTTCATTATCTTGACCTGATTGTTCAGATTGGTGAGTTTGCTGAAAAAGATAACTACCATTGCTTAAAAAGACCTTAATTTCAAATGTGAAGAGATCTCTCATCTCCAGAAAGACAAAGTCGAAAACATCAAACTGGAGATCTTTAACTATATTCAACCATCCATCATACAAATAACAGTGTTTCTCAAAGGTAATTATCTTCAATCTTCAAGAATGATCACCAATTTAATAGTTACTAAGTGTTCAGTAACCTTAGCATCACGGTAGACACAAGAAAAACTATCGGGTACTCTCTGTCAGTAAAACAAATAAAAAAATTCTGTTATTTTGTTATTTTTAATGATAAATATGCGTATAATAATAGTAGAAAAATACGTACTAAAAAGTCGCTTGAAGGGTCATATATAAACTGAATGAAAGAAGCCCCACAAATCAAGTTTTGGAAACACGACATTAACAAAGTATCTTTAGAAACATACTCAAATAATAATATATCATGCACTCAAGTCCCATATCCTTAACAACAGTTTGCCATCCTTTACTGAACTCGGCTTCATTTAAAAAATGCCTCGTTAAAACAACTTCCCATTTCCTTGTATCTGCTGAAGTAGTTATAATTACATGATTATCCGTAGCTTTAGAAGGATGAGATTTATCAAGAAAATTTACTGATAAATTCTACAAACACAAAACATTTAAAAATATGTAAGCACCAAAAAATATCTTATTACAACTACTACAATTTATATAACTTTCAATAACATAATAAATACCAGATTTTCAGCTTCAAGTTCAACAACACATCCAATGAATGAGCTCATTTTAACTGTTTACATATTAAAATCAATCTAAAACAAATTACTAACAGAAATATAATATCTTAATGAATCATAAAAATATAATCACAATAAAAAATACGGCTGATTTCCATGTTAGTTAAATATTTGTAAATATTCACGTAAAATATCTTGATTCAGAAATGATTTTACCTGATTTAATGTTTGTGAAATTAACTTTAGAACTTGTAAATAATAGATATCTACATTACAGATTCACTTGGAACTCTTTTAATTTGTTCAGAACTTTGATACAAAACTTTAACTCTGATATTAGATAGCTTATATATTGGGTGGGGACACCGAAGTATTTTACACTATAGTTACTTGCATTTCACATATTCTATTAGAAAAATGTACTTAAAAACTCAGTATTAAATTAATTTTGACTTAAAAGACTTACATTATTAACTTATAACTTAAATGAAATATTTATTTGATATTTTTTACTAATTTAAATTACAACTATAAATTCATTTAAGTAGTATTAATCAATAAAGGTTAAGAAGAATTTCTTAATCATATCTATTATGTATTTTATAATCACGTGTTCGAGTCAACAGAAATTATAAACAACTGATAAAATCCTATATACTGTTTCCATATCCTCAAATTATTCTACATTTGATTAAATATCTGTTAATGTTTATCAACTGTTCACTCAAACCGAATATCAATTAAGTTTTTTTTTACAACAGATGTTTTCATTGTAAAATATGTTTACTTTCTATACACTTATAACCATTTTTTAAAAATAAAATAGCACAATATTTAAGTACTTTTGGAGAATAGAAAACCACAATGCATTTTTTAATCATATCTTTTATATCTTTTCTAACCATCTGTTCGACAAAACAGATTTTACAAAGATCTGATAAAATAATAAAGACTGTTATGTATGTCAAATCATACCACAGTAGTTTAAATATCTGCTGACGTTTATAATCATTTTTGATGTAAATATGATTTTTTTTAAATAAAACCTTGTTATGAAGAATGTATCAAAAATGTTTGAATTGATTTGTGTTGAATGTACCTATTATACAAATAACATAAACAAAACACTAATATTTTATTTAAATATTATCATATTACATCAAGATCTAATACATTACCATAAAAATATAAAAAAATAAAAAATAAACATAACATTCAAAATGAATTTAAAAACTTCAACTTCAATTCGATAGACAACTTAAGTGACTTTACTATATCAGAAATTATTTCCAACTGTTCCAGATCACTTTCCATGGAATCGATGTAAAAGCCAACACTAATGTCACGAATAGTTGATGAGGGCAAACACTTCAATTTCTTCACAACCTTGGCTTTTTTATCAAAACAGTTTGAAATACGCGTGAAAGTCTGCCTCAACACATCTTTATACAGTGTATCGTTATCATATTGAATCAGAACTTGTCTTGTAAAATCGATCTTCAAATCCACTGGAAGTACTACTGGTGAAGATGATGATGACATAACTTTAAAAAGTTAATAAAAAGCAATTTATCTAAAATATGACTATATAGAAGAAATTTTCAGTAAAAGATGTACATATTTATAAGCCGGTAGTTGAAACCAAAGTTAACAATTTCGTAATAATTAACGAAATTTAATGCTATAAATGCGGTAGATGGAAAACCATATTTTCAAGTGCCAACTGCAAAATTTATAGACTTCCAATTTAAACGTCACTGGGTAAAGCGTAAAACACGTGTACCATAACGTGTTTAAAGTTTTTTTTCTATTCACACCACCATATATGTATACAAAACACTCGATTACAATGCACATCTAACCTTCCAATAATCAAATACTTACATTACACAACATAAAAACATGTCATCTTCTCAAAATTACCAAACCAGTGCACAACAAACAACCCATGAAATTCTTGTTAAGTCTTTCAAAAAAGAATCTTTTGAAGAAGAAACAATAAGAAACTCATGTGGAATGCTTACATCTCTGCTTGTTACGAATGTAAGGAAAAACGGCAAAACCATGATTGATATGGTTGAAATTCCGGAATCAAAAGAACGAAACATAGCTCTACAATATCTAGCGGACCAAATAGAACTAAACGACGACATTTCAAGAAGATGAAAGACTTTACTGATAATATTATTTCCATCAGCAAGGAAAGGAAGAGGCGTCATGAAGAAATAATCAAGAATCATCAATAGTAACTGTAATTTGTCACAACAATGTAATTTTGGATTAAAAATCCTTAAAAAATGTAAATCTTGTTTATCTATATATACATATGTTATGCTGTTTATATTATATTGAATTTTAAACAAAGTTAGAGCAAATCAAACAGAAATTAAATAGATGATGAAAACAATTATTTCAGAAAACACAATTTATAAACAAACAGAAATTTATAAGTTTTACATTCCTCATACTTATATTACTTTATTATTATTATTATTTTTTGGAAATTAAATTTCATTACCAAATAGAAGACCCAAGAGCACAAAAAATTATTATTTTTTAATTAATACAAATATGTATATATTAATTTTTGATAAATAAACATAAATAAAAATTATCGAACCACTTCAAAAATTCGAATTTCAAGGTAATGATTATTTATTGGCAGTCAATAGCCCTAAAACGCTAGAATGATTACTATACAGTTCATGAATCTAGATGGAAACTTGCAAAATACGGCTGTAATTAATGCTACTTCAAAAACTATAGTGCCTTTATTTTATATAGTCTGTTTTACAACATCTGTTTAATGATAAACAGCTGTTATCAAACAACTGTCAATATACTACTTTACCATTTAAAATTAAAATAAATATACAACTCAAATTGAAAATTTTTAATTAAATATCAAAACTAAAGTTCAAAAGTTTAATTCTTAAATTTGAATTTTGATAAACCCTTCCCATTTTTTGTTGTACCAACACACACCAAGTAAGTTGTTGTTGACTTCCATAAATAAAACGGACTGAGAATATATTCAAATGAATGCATGCAGTGTAACAATCAAATAATTAGCGAATTGTATATGATCACCACACATGAAAGGGACATAAGGGGACTAAAATATTACAAGCAACATAGACATGAAAGAAGGGGGGGGGGGGGCCTTAGAACAAGGTAAGGCCGTAAGGGCTAAAGCATCTGGGCCCACAATAAATCAACACACAAATCGTAGTAGAACTTGTATAAAGGCAATGATGCATGTCTAAAGAGTTAAAAAAATATGCTAATAAATTGTTTATATATAAATACTTTAAAATATATAAAAAAACTTTTTTTTTCTCAAACCTAAAGTAAAATATACAAGTTAAACAGCTCACGTGCGAACCCGTCAAGTTCGCACAAACATGACCTACTTAGCTAAACGTATCACGACGTCGAATCGAAACTCACTCGAACTCGTTTAGACTAAAAGCAAACTCGGGAATATCATGATACGTTGATGTCATTTTCATGTCTTGTTAGATATTCACACCCGTAGTTTGCAGTGTTTGCAAAATCGGAACGGTGAGATTGGTGAACCAGACCAGGTGGTCCGTCCTTTCCAGTTTTTGGAAGTTTTTATTTTTTCATATAACCCTTGAAAATCACAATGTACTATTTATTTACTTATTACTCGAGTCTCCATCTTTAAAATACACGTCTTCAAAATTTGTTAAAAACTAGTAAATTACGCGCCGCGCTAAGCGCGACGCAGAAATATAACCGGCGCCGATTCGTGTAAACCTACAGATTTTTCCGACGAACAGCGGAGTTACACCAGCGGTATCGCGAGGGTCTGCTAATAGTATATTAAACATACAGCCGATTGAATTTTCGTCAAATGAAAATGTATTATATTCGACCCGACGTGTTTAAAAACGTTTTATTTAAAGAATAAAAGGTAGTATTAAATTAAAGTATACATTTTATTGTAATTTAACTATGATAAAGCTTTTTTTTTTTTTTTTATGAGGAATGATTAATAGTGGTAGTTGTCAGCAACTTTTGAGGCTTTCAGATGCCCTCTTCTGCATATGACAATTTGACTAAGCCTAACACATCCACCCACGAAACAACCATTCACCTCCTTCATCTGCAACCCTAGTCTCCCTCACCACGCGTGCACACCAAGGATTCTTCATCAAATCTCAAACAGGTCTGTGTGTGTGTGCGGGGGGGGGGGAGATAGAGTCCGATGTATGCGGTGGCGCAACCCTAAACCGACGGCTGTACAGTTGAAACCCACCAATCTGTGTATGAGGCCGCGGTGGTGTTTGTTTGCCTAAAGACGAACGCCATGCAAGGGCCTGTAGACGGTGGGTGTGGGCTTTAAAGGCCCCACAACAACTGATTTCATCTCACCTTCGATGCGTAAGACAAGCGACCAAACTCCGCCAACATCAACACCAATTGCGACCAACATCTACACAAACAAAGGCTGTGGCAGTGGTTTCTAAAGAGAGACCGGAGAGAGAACCAGAGCAATTGGAGATATTGTCAGACGAAAAAACAAAAATAATGAAATAACGAAACTACCCTACAACAACAGTAAATTACGATATTGCCTGCAAGAAGGAGAAAGGAAACACTGTAGCAGCGACAACGACGTTCGCTACAGTGATTTTCCTTCCCAGGAATGTTATATATAATAATTACACATTTTCATCAAAACATAAAATATTTTCGTATTTTGTTTTGTAGTACCATATTTACACATTTTTTATTTTTATATTAAACGATATAACATTATCCAATTCTTAAATCTAAATCCAAACACTTGAACCACTATCCCATGTAATTTTTTGGTTTTAAAAACATTGATTGTTTACTTTGTATTAAAAAAACTTTGAAACACAACCAAAATTTTGTTTTCTTCTATTTCCTTTTGGTTTTCTCTTTGAAGGAACTCAGGAACAGAACATAAACGATGGCTAGTATATAGTAGCTTTATCGAAATCCAACCCCAAGTCAACATATTCCATACTAGATTATACCCCGGGAAGGTCCCGGGGTTGAAAAATCTAATATGACATATTAATTTTACATATGAAATAGAATGATGCGCTTTACAGTTACATGCATGAACGCTTCGGGTAGCAGCTAACCTAAAACAATTAAAAATATATCTCAAATGTTAACGCCTAATATTAAACAATGTATAGCTCTAATATTAATATCTAACCTAAAACAATGTATAACTCCAATGCTAACGCATGTTGAAAATAGAATTCATATTTACTGATTTGAACATAATTAGTGACTTGCCCATACATGATTAATGATTTACTTGAACACTTTGTGTTTTTTTTCTTGTTTGAACAAAACCCAACAAAAAATAGTCGTTTTTTTCTCCGTTTTTTATATAGCACTATGGTACTCGTTGGAAAGATAATAAAACGCTCGTTAATTTGGTGTAATTTTTTTCTTTAAAAAATATCGTATATAAAAGATATTAACGTTTAAAAATTATGGGAGAAAACATAAGAGAGAAAAATCTAATTTTGTTATTAAATTATTTTTTTCCTAAAATATCTCAATGCCACATGAGATGACACATGGCACACTCAAAGAAGAGAATGTCTCTTTAAGTGCCATGTCATTAAAATGACTTTGGTTTATTAGATGTATAGATAGATTCTTTTAAACCGAACCACCAAAAATAAAGTAGTAATAATAACCCACCAACCAAAAGTTCATAGGGTTTCATCCCCATTTCAGTCTTCCTCTATTCTCTGCACTTTTCCATCTCCTCGAACAAAATAAAAAAAAATGGCAACTCAAGTTGAACCAAAGATCGCACCTTCGATGCTATCATCGGACTTTGCTAATCTTGCATCCGAGGCTGAGCGTATGGTCACCTTCGGTGCTGATTGGCTTCACATGGACATCATGGTACTTAAAACACATCACAACACAATCTTTATTCAACTTCAATAATAATAACAATAATAATAATTACAGTTTTTGTTTCTTTTGTTTTTGTTTTCCCACTTGCCCATCTGATCATTTAATGTTCATTTGCAGGATGGGTGTGTTCCAGACTCAACTTAATTGTTGTTATTTTCTTCACACTTTTGTGGTTGTTGATTTTAGTTTATTATTATTTGTTTTTGCAGACATTTTGTCCCTAATTTGACTATTGGTGCTCCGGTTATTCAGAGTTTGAGAAAGCACACTAAGTAAGTTGTTGATGCCTTGGCGACAATGTCTAAAACCGAGTCGTATATAATTATATTGTGTTTTATATCATATGTTTTCTATAGTTTATAGCATCATTTACCCGATATTTAGATATATAAATACGGAAATACATGCGGCGCACGCCTTAGGGTCATTTTTTTGATAAGAAATCGCGCCTCATGTGGATTGTTTGAAAAAAGCATGCCTTAGGCTACCGAAAGCGCAAGGGCTTGAGCCTTGTTGCGCCTAAGGTGCGGTTTTTTAAACCAAGCTTGATGCTTAAGTGCTCAAGTTTTGATTTTTAGCTTCATGAAATACAGTTTCTTCTTCTTTTTAATTTTTTTTTTTTTAACACACCTTGATACGGTTAGGCCACAAAAACTTTGGTAAAAAGTTTTATTTGATCTGACACAGGGCATATTTGGATTGTCACTTGATGGTAACAAATCCTCTTGATTATGTTGATCAGTTAGGGAAAGCTGGTGCTTCTGGTTTTACGTTTCATGTTGAGGTGTCTAAAGGTCGGTCTGTTTTCAAGTTTGCAAATTTTGCATCATCCTTTTTGTTTTGAGTGATTAGTATCTTAATTTAGTCTAAAGGTGGTGAGGACATGATGTTTTGGTTGCAGATAATTGGCAAGAACTTGTTAATCGGATTAAATCGAAGGGTATGAAGCCCGGTGTGGCGTTTAAAGCCGGGAACGCCTGTTGAAGAAGTGTATCCCCTGGTATCATACTATCATTCATATGTTATTAATGTATTTTGTCATTGTAGCTTGTATTGCTACTGGTTTTAAACTGGGCACATCAGAAGCACATATTGCACGCATCACATGATGGCATGATGCGGTGGGAGGTTGTGTTGCTGCAGTTGATGCACGCATCAGATGACGCGCATGTGATGCAAAAGATGTGGCTATATGTAGTTAACCAATATTTGAACAACCGTCGGTTCCAATGGGTCTAAGTTTTTCAGATCTGATTGAACAAATTTGACTATCGATTTAACAAATGTGACCGTTGGTTGAACGAATATGACCATCAATTGAGCAATGGTTTGAGTATGAAAATAAGTTAGACCATCGGTTGAACAATCTTGCCATCGGCGATACGAACATCTTGTATTTTGGTGTTTAGAAGTTAACAAGTTAAAATATTACCTACAAATGATTTTTTTGATTTCTTTTAATAACCAACGCCTCGCATACGTGATATGTGCGCTTCGCACAACAGCTTTGGACATCAAAGTGCATCGAAGCGCGACGCAATTTTAAAACCAATATTAAGTGTTAAAGAGAATAATGCTCTTTGTGTTGAATGTTCAGTAGTGAAATAGCGATTTAATGTGTTTTTTATTCAACTGGTTCATACTATAGCTTGAGGGTGAAAATCCTGTTGAAATGGTTCTTGTTATGACTGTGGAACCTGGATTTGGTGGGCAGAAGTTCATGCCAGAGATGATGGATAAGGTATATAACACGCATTTATGAGCAGTTTGCTAAATTATAATGATAGTTTCTTAATTTGTTTCGATCATATGTCAATTTGGTGATTAGGTACGCACATTGAGAGAAAAGTATCCGACACTTGATATAGAGGTTAGTCATTTCATACATACATCCTATATTAACCATGGTTTAAAAAAACGGGTGAGGCGTACGCCTCGAGGTGCGCCTTGAGGCGAAACTCTAAGAAAACGAGTCTGAGGCGCGCCTCATGGGGTTTAGATTGTACATACGCCTCTAAGGGCTGAGGTGCTAAGAAAATATGCGTCTCAGGTGCGCCTCGGGTGGTTTAGGGTGTTTTTTATGCGTTTTTTTGATGTTTTAGACTTTTTGGGTCAATTATTTTAGTTTTGATGTGTGTTTTTGATGTTTTAGACTTTTCTAGGTCAAGTATTTTATCTTTTATAGACACATAATTTTTATATTTATTTTTTGACTGCGCCTCGAGCTTACGCCTTGGTTCGCCTCGAGGCTTACGCCTCATGAGGCGAAGGGGAAAACGCCCCGAGGCTCGTTTCCGTTCTTTTAAACTTTGATATTAACTATTTCTAGTTTTCTACATTCTTGGTTTCATAAGCAACCGATATATCAAAACACAGTTAGTACATAGGTGGTTTGGTGTTTCTCACGGAACCTGTTCTATGACCTTTTGGAGCTGTCATAGGCTTTCAACAATTTTTATTGTGACCCATTGGGCCTGTATTTACCTGTAACGTGGACCCAAATGAACCCCGAGAGTAAAAATATTTTTACTCATTTAAAATAGTTGGGTTCAACTTTGCTGGTTCTAACTATTTTGATGGGGGAGCGTATCATACCACTTATATATAGATCAATAGACATCATGAGAATGAATATCTTATGACCCCTGACTGTTGTCATAGTTAGGGGCGGCATTCCATTAAACGGGCCATGTTCAGGTTGTTTACTTGACGTGTTGACCTGTTAAAAGTTTAATGCTTTGACTTTGAGTTTCTTTAATCTTTCTTACTATTCAATTCTAGAAGTAAATTAATTTGCCCTGCTGAACTCTTTACCAAGTCTTCATTTTCAGTATCTCACTTCCCTATTCTGCAATCCAGTTATTTTAATCTCGAGCTAAAATATATAATAAAGTTTGCTAATTAATTGGGAAAAAAGATCAGAAAGACAGTTAACATCGATTTCAGTTTACAAAAATGGTTTATTTGAGCGGAGTAATTGATTGTTTAAATTGTTACTAAGTTGGTGTGTACGGGTTGGGTTAGGTTGATGCTTTAACACGGAATATATGGGTCGTGTTTGGGTTCCTGTTCACCTATGCAACCTTCCAACCCCATACAATTGAGCCACCTAGTGGTAATCAAGACAAGTTTGTAATCTACACATGCAGCCAATCACATTAGCTAGCTGGTACCATTTATTTGCAAATTGAAATATGGTTTGTAATTCCTTTGTGAAAAGCGGTTGAACTATGCTGCTCTCATCTTCGGATTATGCCTTTATGATTTGTATCAGAAACCATAATGATCTTTGTTGATCATGCATTGCAGAGAAATCATCTTTTTTCTTTTCTTTTCTATTTATATTGTGATGCAGGTAGATGGTGGTTTGGGCCCTTCGACTATCGACATTGCAGCTGCTGCAGGTGCAAACTGCATTGTTGCTGGCAGTTCAGTGTTTGGAGCTCCAGAGCCAGCTCAAGTTATATCCTTACTCCGAACAAGTGTTAACAAGGCATGCCGTGCGTAACTGGTTGAACCATGTACCGAGTCAGCAGCAGCACTTGTGCTATGTACACTTATTGCCTGAATACATGATGAATAATTGAGTTGCTTATGATGATGATGATTCACTATCATACATGCACACCTCATTGTACAATTACATTTGTATATGCAAGGCTCGTGCAAAATCTGTGTGCAATTAATAACAAAAACTGTTTATTAGCTACTAACCCACTAGTGTTATTTATTTAAACTAACTAAGCTTAGTAGGTTTGTCATAAATAATATGGTTAAAACGATGCATAAGCCTTCATTTTTTTAAACGTATTTTTTTACGCCATAAAATCTAGGGGTGTTAAAGAACCAGTGAAACTGATGGTTATATTGAATCTGGAGCTAGGCAGTTGGTTTGAGATTCGAAAGGTTTGGTTTTCACATGTTTGTAGGTTAACGGTTTGGTCTGGTTTGAAACTTGGGACTGCCTACGTATAACGAAGAAATCGGTTAGAATTTTTTATTTAAATATTTTTTTTCATTTTAAGTATAATACTCATAAACCATAATTATTTTAAAATTTCTAATACAAACTAATGATTTCCAAAAGGAAAAAGAAAAAAAGAAATTCTGACTGGCCAACCCAGCTCAACGTGTTTGGTGTGTGGTTTCTCGTAACAGTAGTTTGATCCATATTAAATTTGGTATCATCATGATTCATAGTGTCAATATTGAACGAAAGAGTAATTTGAATGCATCTACATACAAGTTAAAGTACTCAACCAATTATTTAACTCATAAGACGCCTTAAACAAATAGCCACTCTTTGAGTTTAGTGTTGTCATGACATTGACATGGTAACGACTAAGGTGTTATAAATGGTCCTCAATGTTTCTTTCACGCATTGACCACGCCTCACTCATTCTGTGAAGGATGATTGCTTCGTCATGCAAGGCCGTCGTTACAAAATTTATCATATATCTAGCACAAACTTGTTATGGTGCTCTTGACCATTGTGACACGTATCTCTTGTCATGGTCACGATCTAATGTTTCATGGACAAGATTGAGACCTCTAAAACTCTTGTCTTTGTGATTTTTGACCTAATTCGACTATGAACTATTTTGGTCATTTTGATTTGGTAAAACCAAATGCTAAATTTACGTTGACCTCTAATTAAACCAAGGACACTTCCTAAAATGTTATGTCGAGTCCATGCCATCTCAGTTTTCAAATCACTACAAATCTACAATGTTCATGAACATTGTGTTCCCGGGTTTAATTAATGAAAGAAAACAAAACAAAGGAAATCAAGAAGAGAAAAGAAAGGGAGGAAAATGAAAAGATAATATGTGATTTCGTGATTCACAATTAAAAGGAAAGGAATGTAAATTAAAAATTTTATATGTTCCCCATGAGGAAAAACACATAAAATCATGAGATCTAACAATATCTGAAAGGTCGCTTCTCGTAAATGTCATCATAAAATTTCAACTCTAGTAGGTAAATTATTATGTTTTTTTGGTAGATGTTTTGGTCAAAAATTAGCTAGTAGAAATAAATTTTGTATTCCAAATTAGTAAAAGTGAGGTAGAGTACTAAATGTGTGAAACATGTTAAAAACTCAGTTGTATTATGAAGATGGCAGTTTAATATAACAAAGAAATATCAATATAACAACTATGCTCAGTGTCACACCCCGCCAAGGCGGAAACACGGGATGTAACGACCGAAATGTTTTCAAGCACAAGATTCAAGTAATACACATTTTTATTTAAATAGTACCACCACTAAGGATGGATATCGTCATAAGTGATACAAAATAGCATAATAATAACTAGAAAGTATAATAGGGTCTAGCTTTTATTATATCAAAACGGAACATCATAAGATTGACAAAACCCATCTAGTGGTACCACGTGGCGTATGCTCGAACCCCTCTCTCAAATCCGTGTGGCCCTCCATTAGTTACCTGAAACACATGCATAACGAGTTTTTGTCAACAATAATGTTGGTGAGTCTATAGGTTTGGTTGTACTGTAAAATGAATGTGTCATTCGTGTTTGACCAATCATAAGCTAGCTAAGCAAATGATCACTGTGAGAACCATGAGTCCCGTAACCAAACCTCTTGACTGTTGTGCCTCGCGCATTGTACATCAAATACAATGTATGAATAGTAGAATACTAACACTCTTTTGTATGTAACTGGTTAGAGCGACTAACCAAGAGTGGGGGTGTCAACCCAATAGATCTATTAAAGTGTTCCATGGCTAAATGTTTAGCTAATGGTTACAGTGAACGTTGTACGAGGACTAGTGAGCTCATGAACCAATATGTCTCATGTTCCACATGGAAGTCACGATATAATGTACACACACTTGAAAATGACACAAGTATTGATGCATGTATTTCCCCCAAAAATGTAAAATAGTAAAAGAAACTCACCTGTTTGAGTCGTGTTTGGTCTAGTGAGCTAGTAGATGATCACCGTCCTGACAAATGATACCCTATGATTATTATCGACATGGTAAGTCATCCGGATGTTGTTTATCATACAAATTGTTCACCCGACATTTGTGGACCGTTGTGTTTAGTGTGTTTCATTGTACATGACACTTGTTAATGTTCTAACAAACATATAGTTCCAAAACTTTGTTGTTTCGAAATACAGTAACGATGGTGAACTATAATGGGCCCCACATGGGGTATTTGGGCCGTATGTTAGCACCAAATCACCATGTGTGGTTGGTTTTTGAGAAAACATTACTTAACATAGGTGTAGAACCTTTTCAAGTCCATCATAGAATTAACACATGTTTCGGCTCTTGTTACCATATGTTAGCTTATGGTGGCCGAGTAGTTTTCATTGTATAAAAGATATTGCCGATTAGTTAGTGAATCAAACTTGATTGTTTTAAGCTTGACAAAGCCTTATAGAATTAACATACAACATTTTCGTTAGTTTTGTAAGAATTTCAAGCTTGATCATCATGTTATTAGCCTTAGCTTTGAACTTAAGCTAAGTGAGTTTGTATTCAAGAAAAACCGATCTATTGTATGGTGATCTAGGTCGTGTATAGATCTAAAGATACAAATTGACTACTCAAAGTTATATTAGAGCCGATTGTGGTTAATGTTAAGACAAGATCATATGAACAAACACTAATACTAAGACAATGTACATATGATCTATATCCGAAGGAAATGTCTTGTGAATCATTCTCTATAAGTGTCGTGTGATCAAGAAATGTGGAGTCTAGGGCCGAGGGTCGGGTTAACATCTAGGGCCGAATAGGGTGGGTTTATCAAAGGTTAGAATGGCCAAGAGTCTTACTTAGTAGAAGCAATGTGAGGTTGATTGAGTGTTTGGATCTTGATCCTTCCTTCGAGCTCCTTTGTCTTCGGTTGGGGCTTCCTTGGAGCCAAGATGATAGTAAGTGAGAGTGAGAGTTGTGAGTGAAGATGGTGCAAGGATTAAGCTTACTCATGACCTCCTTTTATAGTGCTGTTCATGGTAAGTCCTTTCTCTCGATCTTTGCATCTTGCAAGTACATTCTAATCTAGTATAAAGAGTTGACATGAGGTGAAAGGGACTTGAGCTTCTTGTGTTTGTGGTGTTCGGCCGAATCAAGGATTAAGGAGGATCCTTCATGCTTCAAGCCTATAGTTGTCCCACATGAGGCCTATTAGTTGGAAAAAGCTAATCAAGAAAGGGGAAAGGGTTGACTTGGTAGGAGATTAAGTTAGTTTTGGCTTTTATCCATTTGTGTGCAAGTTCTAGGCTTCTTTTATCATCCTAGTCGATCCCCATCATATGTAGACTCAAGGTTTTTATGATCCATCACTATCTCACTTCTTTGGGAATGTTTTGGCCGCCCCCTAGCATAAGTGTGTGGGTTTGATAGTGATGTCCTTGGAACATTCCTAGTCCTAATGTTTTAGAGGGTGATAGTTCCAAGACCTACTTGTTGTCATGTTTGCTAGGGATGTGGCCTTGTAGGGTTACTATTGGCCGCAAATTTATGGGAAAAGGGGAATGGAATGTTTGTTTCTAGTGTATAGGGTAAGTTGACTTGTATTGTAGGTGAGTGTTTATTGCTATTTTGGTGAAACTTGGTAAAGGTAACTCATGCATGCCTCCTTGTGTCTTGTTGTTTGGCCGCGTGTGTATAAGCAAGGGAAAGAAGAGTCCAAGAATAGAGTATGGTCTCTAGTAATTGGTTAGACAAAAGGGGTAAGGTTTTCCTCATGAGTTAGTGTGAGGTATAAGGTGTAAGACTTCATGTTAGTGTAAAGAAACCTCTATCCATTAATATGTAATCATGCGTGTATATATATGTAGGTGAGTGAGGTTTCATGATAAATGTCTTAGCTATGATTCAAGACTGTAATACATTATGTTAATCAATCGGCCATTCATGTTAATAGTATTGAGATTGTACATTGTGTTTATTAAGTAGTCTCTTGTTCACCTTTGATATAGGAATATCATTCGGTTCCACAAGGGTAAGAGTTAGTTAAGTTCCTTGCCTCTTGATGACGACATTAACATGTATTTTGTTTCTCATGTGTCTTGGGTTTGTTAACTGATTTCCCATGATGATCTTTGTGTTCACAAACGTGTGTTAGAGGTGCATTATCATGTGTTAGAGGGCTTAACCTCTTGTAATGCTTGTTTGATGACATGTCCGGGTGTTGTATGACTAAACAAGTGTACTGGGTTGAGTTTTCTAATTAACTCATGTTTTACTAGCCTGTGTGTGTGTGTGGGGGGGGGGGGGGGTATAATGCATGGAAATTGTGGAATGATGCATATAAAATGAGAATTATAAATGAAAAACGTACGGATGTTGACCGGGTTTATTGACTGTTGTCACACTCAGGATGGTAAAGAAACTGGTCAGGATGCACAGTTATATCCTGAGGATGTAATTGTCTGATAGAATGATCAAATAGGCAAAGATCAATGAATGTAAATGTAATACAACAAGAGAACAACACTCGTTGTACGAGGAAAGCCCTTGATCAGTTGATGATCGCCGGCACAAAACCTCGGGAGGAGTCTAAGCCCTTGCCTTGTTTGTTAATATTAATAAGGTAGAAATAAGTACAACTTTGGATAGGTGATGATCGAGCATCTAAGATTACAATATGAGTGTTGTGTGTGTGTTGAGAGAGTATCAGGTGTCTACGAAGTGTTAAGCAAGTGAGAAGTGTGTTCTAAGTGTCCATCAAGTGTCCTATACTCGTTTAATCACCCCCTTTATATAGTTACAAGTGAATAATGAAAATCCCATGATATCCGCCTATATTAATGAGTCTCCTGACTATTTCCAGCTGTCTTTGAAGAGTGGTTAACCAATATAGACGTTGGTTAACCGTTTCCTTATTTCTCGTCTTTCATTAATGCTCGTCGGTTACACCTTTGACCTATTCTTTAGTGTTGGTCTTGCTCCACACGTATTGCTCTTCAATGATCAGCTCCTTTGACTTGAATGAGACAATATAGCCGTTAGGGAGAAGTTACAAACCTTAATATTGATTAAGTGTACCTGCAATATCATCATAATAAGATAATTCGTTAGTCCATCCTCAAAATACACATAAGGTGAAACACTGTTACATCCTAAACCCTGCTTAGTCCTTCAGTATCTTGAGGATGTTACTCAGAAAATATGAGGTAAAATCATCCTACATTCATATAACAATAAGATAGTTAGTTTATCCTCAGAATGTACATAAGATAATATTTAGTGTCATCCTGAATCTTGTTCTGCCTGTAGTATCCTGAAGACGTCACACATAAAATATAGGTTAGTTCTATCCTGAAGATTTCACCACCAACAATTGTCCCCAAAAATATGTTACCGTTAATATCTTAACAGTTATAATATTTTTAATTCCGATGCTTATCTTCTGAGGATGATTAAACATCTGACAGGATATCAACGGCTATATTTTGGTCGATGATTTAGGGATGACCTTACACCTTATCACCTTTCACCGTCTATATCTAGACTTCCATCCTTCCTTTATAATCACAACAAGATTATCGGAAAGGTTATTTCTTCTTTCTTCTCTGCTTTTCTCTGTTTTTACCAATCTTTGAACTTTTTATACAAAGAATTTTCAGGATGGGTAAAAAATCAACAAGGGCTGCAGGAAGTATAGGAGTCCATAAGGACTTTGTACAACAAAACTTGTTACAAGATCCTACAAACGAAGTCTATACGTTCACAAACAAAGATATCCTTTCTTTGCAAAACTCATGGGCCTTCCCTGAATCAACTGTGTTTCGGCCATATGACCAGAATGCAAAGTCTGATTTTGCATCCTCTGTATGGGCCTGCTTCCTATACCTGCCTTTCCACCTGGGTTTAAGGTATCAGTTCCAAAATTCATCAAAGATTTCTTTGACGTTACTAGGATGGTCTATGCTCAGGCTATGCCTGAGATTTGGAGGATCTTGATGGTCTTTATTAAGATCATCATGGTATCAATCTTCAGATCGGTGACCTGTTTTTACCTGTATAAGTTGAAAACTCGTGGTTCCAACCATTATGTTCTTCAGCTTATAAATAAAGATCCTCCTTACCTGTATAATGTCATTAAGTCTGACAGGGCTTGGAAATCAAAGTTCTTGCTTGTGAAGAGGGATTACAATCCTTTTGGGGATGACATCCCTATGTCCTGGTTAAAATGTGGTAAATACTTTCTTAGACAAAAGAAAAATAATAAGTACATACTGAGGATGTCACTGATATCCTAATCTTCTTGTGTTTTGCAGGTGCTTGCTTTGCAAAACTTGTTCGCCCCTTAAACGACGCTTTTATCAGGTACAAGGAAGTAATAGAGTTGCCTCCCTCAGCAAGGACTTTTAAAGTAGAAGAGAGTCTTACTACAAGCCAAGCTACTGAGATGTTTGGTAAGTTTCACCTGTTACATCCTAAGGATGTTTATGTCTTAATTCCTGTATGAACTCATGTTTTTTCATCTTTTTCAGCCAAGAAACCTGCCTTCTTTGTCCTTGATGAAATTGATAGCCTAGAAGTCAAGGCTCCCAAGATCACCTCTCCTTCCAGTTTTAGGATGACAAGTCCTCCTCCTGCACCTAAGCCTAAGGCTCAGGCTTCTTCCAAGAAAAGGAAGGCTACAAGTACCTCTGCACAAGAGACTTCTCCTTTTGAAGGTCTTAGCTGTGATGCCGTTTTGGGCAAGATCTCCCAGTTTATTCTCCAGGTATGGTGCTATCCTGAGGATGGCAAAAATAATTTTTAGTGTAAAATAAGGGTTAAATACTTACCTGTCTCGTTTGTGTTTGCAGGGGCACGAATATCTTCTGAAGTCTTTGGATGATGTCAACAAAGAGTTTGTTGACACTAAGGCTAGGCGTGAAGACGCAAAGAAGTCTGCCCTTGATAAGGGTAAACAACTTGAGAAGAAACTGGTCAAGGTGGAAATTGAGTTGAAGCTGGTGAAGTCTGCTCAGGTTAAGACTATGCAGGGCCATCAAAATGAGATGGAGGAGTACAAGCAGGATTTGATGAAATCTGCCACGATCTCAGTTTTCCAAGCTAGGGTGAGGATGGCTTTGCAGGCCAAAGATCCCAATTTCAAACAGGAAGATTGAGATGATGAAGCCTGGCAAGAGAAGATCCTCAGTCTGGGTGGAAAAGAGGTGGCGCCTGAGTCTACTCCTATTGCTGATCCTGAAGATGCTGCTAAGGAGGTTGAGGTGACGGAGGCTGAGGTGGCCAAGGAATTTCAAGTTAAGGAACCAGTGGGCAACGAAGGATGTGATGACTAGGCCAGAGCCCACTTTTTAGAATATTATGTTGTGGTTTTTTAGGATGGTTGGTTTGTGAACAATTCAAACAATTTTATTTTATATTTATATGAACAATGAAAGTTTTTGGGGTGGATGGATCTTGACTTTCAAGACGAAACCCCAAATCTTTCCCTGACCTGGCCTGAAAATGTTGACCCCTGGTGGATGGGTCCTGGTTTGGGATGAAACCAGGGGTTGGCATCATTTTTGAGTATGATGAATAAATAATATGATCACAACTTTTGACGCTACATCCTTGTCTTCTTTTCTTTTGATATTATGCAAATACTAACAAATGTTAGGTATAAAGGAATGATATGAATGATACCTTTATATTCTTCCATCAAGTAGTCTTCTTAGATCAATATCTTCTCTTGTCATCTTCAGGATGATCTTCTTTATCCTGAGGATGTCCCTAGTTCTCTTTTCCCTTCATCATCCTTAGGATGGACTTCATTATTCTGAGGATGTCCCCAGTGTAATATCTTCAAGATAGACTTTAAGTCTATAATTCTTTTCAAGAAAGGTTTAATAATCTTTGATAATAACCTGTATAAAGGCAAACATTGTTATTGTACTGGCGACTTAGGCCTTTAAGTAAGCTGGGTCAAGCCCATTTATAATAACTTGGTGACAAGACCAATATGTAGCATCTTGAGGATAACTGGCGACAAGGCCCTTAGGAATAACTGGCGACAAGGCCCTGGTGACTAGACCAAATACGTAAGAGACATTGAAAAATGTCTAAACCTTAAGAGTTCAATATATATCTCAAAAATAATGAAATTATCAGCCACTTTTACATGGACTGGTCCCACCATCCTGAAAATATACATGAACAACGTGCGCACCAGGCGGGGTTGCTAACCCAATGAGAAAGGTGAAAACCTTTAAACCTTAGGAAAGTGTCGGACACCTTAACAGAGGAAAGGGTGGCCAACCCTCTAGTCTTCAAAGAGTTCCATCTTCAGGATGGTACTGCAAAATTCTCAGGATGGACTATTTCTAGACCATATTTAGTGAAAATATAAACGATTGTAATAAGTTAAGGATAAGTACTTACATTGGAGATGATTCATCTCTATTAGCCTTCACCTTCATCCCACCATGGTTTCTCTTCCAGAGAGATCAGTCATATGCATCCTTTAGATATGGTAATATTTTAGGTGAATTGCATTCCAAGCTCTTGATAGGATTTCTCTTTCCATCGTTGATAACCAATATGCTCATTTGCCGGCTTCGGAATCTATTAAGTAGGGTCCTTCCCATTTAGGAGCTAGCTTGCCATCACTTGGTTTCGTTGTATTTTGGAAGGATTTCCTTAGTACCAAGTCTCCTTCTTGAAATCTTCTTATCCTTATATTTTTGTTGTAGGCTTTAGCAATCCTCTATTGATAAGCTGCCATCCTTAATTTAGCAGCATCCCCGAGTTCATCCACAGTTTCCAAATCTTGTAATAATGCTTCCGAGTTGATAGTTGCATCCTGAAGATGTCTCCTTGCTATAGGCATGACCATCTCTGTTGGTAGCATTGCTTCCGTTCCAAAGACCAAGGAGAAAGGTGTTTGACCAGTTGCATTCTTGGAAGTAGTCCTATCAGCCCAAAGTACAAATGGAAGTTCTGCCCATTTCCCTTTCTTTTCCCCAAGCTTCTTCTTTAGGTTGTTGACAATGATTTTATTTGAGGATTCTGCTTGTCCATTAGCCTGAGGATGGACTGGTATTGAAGTTATCATTTTGATCCCCCGACTCTCACAAAAGTTAGTTGTTCTTTTGCTAATGAATTGAGAGCCATTGTCATAAATAATTTCAGATGGTACTCCAAATCTTGTCAAGATGTTCCCTTTGATGAATGACACCACTTCTTTATCTCTGACTTGTACGAATGCTTCGGCTTCGATTCATTTTGAAAAGTAATCTGTCATTACTAGCATGAACACCTTTCCACCAGGAGCTTTGGGTAGCTTTCCTACTATATCCATCCCCCATTTCATGAAGGGCCATGGTGAAATAATAGGATGTAATGGTTCAGCAGGCTGGTGAAGGATGTTACTATGTCTTTGACATGGATCACACTTTTGAGAGTATAACATGGCATCCTTCTTCATGGTTGGCCAGTAGTATCCTGTCCTTAGAGCCTTCGAATAAAGAGATCTTCCTCCTGTGTGATTTCCACAATCTCCTTCATGGATATCCTTGAGAACTTCATTTGCTTCTTCCTTGTTGAGACACCTTAAATATGGACCCGCAAGAGATTTTCTATACAAAATATTGTCTATAATAGTAAATTTCGATACCTTCATCCTAAAAGCTCTTGCATTTTCTCCATCAGGGATGACATTTTCTTGTATATACTTTATTATAGGAGTCATCCATGACGAATCATCTTGAACTTGAGTGGTTAGAACAGTGTTATCCTCAAGATGCACCGTCTTATCCTCAGGCTGTTCAGTGCTATTCTTAGGATGTGCTTTGTTATCCACAGGATGACATTCTTCGATTGCTGGCTTTAGGATATGGATAATGGGAATCTTGGATCCTTCAGGTAAATTCAAGGAGGATCCCAGATTTGCTAAGGCATCAGCTTCAACATTTTTTTTCCCTAGGTACCTGTGTTAGTGAAAATTCTACAAAAGAAGTTGCTAATTTGTTCACTATTTCAAGATAATTAGCTAACTTTTGACCTTTTACTGCATAAGATCCATTAAAATGGTTAGTGTTTTGGTAAAAAATTACTAAGTAGAAATAATTTTGTATTCCAAATTAGAAATTGTGAGGTAGAGTGCTACAAGTGTGAATCAAGTTTATAATCTAGTTATATTCTGAAAATGGTTAATCAGGATGCAAAAGAAAAAAATAAATGACAACTATGCTCGGGATGGCAAAGGTATGATTTGGGATGGACAGTTATATCCTCGGGATGTAACTGTTGGCAGATTCAAGGAATAAGTAAATAAAGTATTAAAACACAAAAAACAACACTCGATCTACGAGGAAAGCCCTTGATCAGTTGTAGCTCGCCGGCATAAAACCTCAGGAGGAGACTAGGCCCCTGCCTTGTTTGTGAATATTAATGTGGTAAAAAGAATTACAAATTTGGATGAATGAGTGGACAAGTGATCTAAGATTACAGTGATTTTGTGTGTATTCTAAGTAGCTGAGTGTGTGTGTATAGCTCTAGTGATAACAACGTGTCCTATACTCGTCCATCATTCCCATTTATATAATACAAGGAAGTAAATAAAGAATCCCGTAAGATCCACCATGTAGTTAAGCTGTTTAAAGGCTTCAAGTGACCGTTTGTAACGGTTTCTCCTCAGCTAGTCGTTGTACCAGCTGTTTCCTTATTCCTCGCCGATATTTAATGAGTATCGGTTACAACTTTGACTCCATCTTCGATATTAGACTTTGGTTTGTGTAAGTTACTCTTCAATCTTTGACTCCTTTGACTGAGTGTTATAATATCGACGTTGGAGAGAACTTATATATCCATATTATAACTTAGTTGTACCTACAATTACATATAAAAAAGGTAATTCGTTAGTCCATTCTTAGGATGTGCACATGTTAAAATATTGTTACATCCTGAAGTTAGTTGAGCCCTTCAGCATCATGAGGATGCTACACCAGAGATGTGAGGTAAAATCATCCTGAGGATTTTGACCACCAACAATTGTTCCAAAAAATATGTTACCGTTAATATCTTTCAAGGTAAATATATTTTTTAACCATAATATCTTATCTGATCACTGATGGGACGTCTTGTCAGGATAACAACGGCTATATCTTTGGCGGTAATTATGTGATGACCGTTACACGACATCACCTTCTACCCTTTATATCTAGAGCATATCTCTTCCTTTATAATCACTCTTGATCTTTCTAAGAAAGTAATTTCTATTTTATCTTGTTCATATTTTTTCTTTCACCTGCAAAATATTAGTAATATTTCGAAGATGGTTAAGAGATCTACAAGAGCTTCGGGGAGTGTAGGAACTTCAAGTGACTTCATTCCTCAAAATCTCTTAAGTCATCTTGAACAAGAGACCTGTTCTTTCGATGATAAGGACATTCAAGCCCTAAAGAACTCAAAAATCATTTCGAGTTCTGCTGAGTTTCGTCCTTATGACCGCCATGTAAGATCTGATTTTGCATCTCCTTCTTGGGTCTGTTTCCTGTTCTTACCATTCTCTCTAGGGTTAAGGTATCCTTTTCCCCCGTTCATCAAAGATTTCTTTGATGTGACAGGGATGGCTTATTCCCAAGCCATGCCTGAACTCTGGAAGATTCTGATGGTTTGTAGCAGGATCGTCAAAAATCATGGTGTCCATCTTCAAGTGGGGGACCTGTCTCATGTTTATAAGTTGAGGACGCATGGTTCTCACTGTTATGTCCTTCAAGTTATAGAAAAGGATCCACCCTTTCTGTTTAATGTGGTTAAGTCGGAGAAAAACTGGAAAACGAAGCTTTTCTTTGTAAAGAGAAGCTCTATTCCTCATGGGGATGAGATTCATCTTTACTGGTTGAAAAGTGGTAAAAAAATTTCAAAGTTTTTACAAAAAAATTTCAGTTACATCCTGAGGATGTTAACATCTTGAAGCTTCTGTTTAACAGGTGCTTCGTTTGCCAAGTTTGCTACTCCTGTGAATGACGCTTTCCCGCGGTGTAAAGTTGTTTACAACTTACCTGAATCAGCAAGGACCTTTGAAGTGGAAGAAAGTTACACCACCAGTCAAGCCTCCGAGATGTCTGGTGAGTGTATTATGTTACATCCTGAGGATGTTCATTTACTTACTAACCCTGCTATTGTCTTAATTTCATCCAAGAAACCTGCTTCCTTCGACTTGGATGACATTGACAGTATGGATGCCAAGGCAACCAAAGTGACTTCTCCATCACCATCCAGCTCCAAGATGGCTACTCCTTCATCCAACCCCCCTAAGTCTAGGGCTGCTGCTACTTCGAAGAAGAGAAAGGCAAGTGCTGCTTCTGCCATTGCTCAGGAGATCACCCCCTTTGAGGGATTAGGCTTTGATGACATACTGAACAAGATCTCCTAGTTCACTCTCCAGGTATGGACCTATCCTGAGAATGATACTGATATGTTAGTAATAAAGAGTTAGAAATGCTTACCTTTCCTTGCCTTCTTTTGTTAGGGTCATGAATATCTGTCTAAATCTTTGGATGCTATTGCCAAAGAGCTTCATGAGGCCCAAACCAAGCTTGAGGATGTCTAGAAGATTGCTATGACAAGGGCAAATATCTTGAGAGCAAGCTGGCAGAGACTGAAGCTAAACTGAAACGAGTGAAGGCAGGGCATGCTCAGGCCATGTTGGATCAGGAGAAGGAGGCACATGATCACAGGAATGGGCTCATATAGTGTGCCACTATTTCTGTCTTCCAGGCCAGGGTAAAGATGGCTCTCCAAGCCCAGGACCTAGGGTTCAATCAGGATACCTGGGATGTTGATGCTTGGAAAGAGAAGATCAAGAGCCTTGGTGGAAAAGAAGTGGTTTATGAACCTGTTCCTGTTGCTCATCCTGAGGATGTGGTTAAGGATATTGAGGATGCTGAGGTGAAGGCAGCAGAGGCCAAGGTTGCTGAGGTGGTGAAGGATCTTCCTGTGGGAGATGAAGGATATGATGACTAGGCTGGAGCCCACTTTTTAAATTTTTTGTGGTTGTGATGGTAGTTTATGGTCGAACAATTTCAGACAATTTTATTCTGGCATGTAATAACTTAGGATATTATAAGGTTTGGGGTGGAGGGATCTTGGTTTCAAGATGAAGCCCCAAATCATCTATTGACCCGGACCATAGATGTTGACCCCTGGTGGATGGGTCCTGGTTTTAGATGAAGCCAAGGGTTGACATCAAATTTTGATTATGATGCATAAATAATATATGGTAACAAATTTTGATGCTATCTTCCTTCTGTTCTTTTCTCTTTTGACATTCTGCAAACATTAGCAAACATTAAGGTTGTAAATAAATGTCACAAACAATACCTTTTGTGTTTTTCCGTGTTGAGTATTTCTTCTAATCTTGATGTCTTTGTAGTTATTCTTCATAAGTCTTTGTCATCTTCAGGATGACCTTCATTATCCTGAGGATGTCCCCAGTTTATTTTTCTTCCTTATCCTTAGGATGGTCTTCTTTACCCTGAGGATGTCCCCAGTGTAATATCTTCAGGATAGACTTTAAGTCCATAATCCTTTCTGAGAATGGTTTAATAATTTTTGATAATATCATGTAAAGGTAAACATTGTTATTATACTGGCGACTTAGGCCTTTAGTTAAACTGGGATCAAACCCCTTTGTAATAACTTGGTGACAAGACCAATATGTAACATTTTGAGGATATATGGCGACAAGGCCCTTAGGAATAACTGGCGACAAGGCCCTGGTGACTAGACCAAATACGTAAGAGACATTGAAAAATGTCTAAACCTTAAGAGCTCAATATATATCTCAAAAATGATGAAATTGTCAGCCACTTTTACATGGACTGGTCCCACCATCCCGAAAATATACATGAGCAACATGCGCACCAGGCGGGGTTGCTAACCCAATGAGAAGTGTGATTTTGTAGGTGTATAATCATAACATAAGCTTCCCTTATACACAACCATTCTCTCATCCAAGAATTTATAAAATCAGCTTTCAAATTCAAGTTCTTTAAATTCATGTCAATGGATGTTGAGAACAAAAATCATAGTTTTGTTTGTGATTTGAACCCATCGAAAGATATCTGATATCTAAGGGTCCAAATCATACGAAAATGGAAACTAAGTTTTAAGATGGAATTGAAATTGATCGATGAGCAGGTAATGCATGTTTTCTTTAAAGTTAATGATCTTTCTTTATCTTCATGTTGTGTTCTTGGGTTACGTTATGTTATGTTATGAGAGTTGCTGCGGTTGATCTTCATGTTTTGTTTAAGGTTATTTTAAGGGTGATAAGATTCAGGCCTGCATAAAGAGTCCTTCGATGCACGTTTTTGACGGTCAACTTCAGGAGGATGATGTGGTTATTTTATCTAAATTTGGGGACAGTGAAAACAAGGACCGATACAAAGTTGTAGCAAATGATTATAAGATCAACTTTTATCGTTGTACCACTGTTAGCCGTGTTGTTGGTTGGGAAGGTGTTGAGTATGGGTTTAATTTAGGGGTGTTCAACGAATCGAATAACGAATTTTCGAATTATTCGAATCGAATTTCTCGAATTTTTAATATTTTTAACTGAATTCGTATTCGCTTAAAATTCAATTTATTCGATTCGTATTCGATTCGAATAAGGAACTCAATTCGAATCGAATTCGAATAAATTCGATTTAGTTCAAATTCATCGTAAATAATAAATTGTTTTACTTTTAGATTTAAAACTAATACAAACTCATTATTTTAACATATAAAATACAAATATACATAATTGATAAACAAAAATATGTCAAATACGGGAATAGTAAAAATAATAGAGAATATAGTTTGTTAGAGTGTTGTGATGTATAGTTAAATATGTAAAATATGGTTATGGTAAAAGTTGTAGAGACTATGGGTTCTTAGAGTTTGACCAAATTTAGAAGTTTTTTTTTCAATGTGTATATAATATTGTGTATGTATGTATATGTATTTAAAAAAATACACATGTATAGTTTTTATTCGAATCGAATTTAAAATCATAAATTCGCATTTGATTTACTGGACTCGAATTCGAATTGAATCGATTTCGAATTCTTAATAATCGAATCGAACTAAGTCGAATTTCGAATTTTTCAAATCCGAATCGAATTCTAAACACCCCTAGTTTAATTTCATGTCTTTTAAAGATATTCTTAAAAGGGAAGCAAATGAACTTTTGACTCTTAGTTTGTTTATTACTACACCTTTAGTATGTTGTTTATGTTGATTTTGGGTTCTATATTTTTGATTATATTTTTTGTATAGATGTTGCTGATAGTGTCATTTGGTGAGAAGCCCTTGATGTGTTTGTACGACTTCCAAAAGAATCTAAAAGGATGAATTTTGATATTGAAGACTTGGAGTAAGCATTTGTATACTTTTTGTTTGTAAAGTGGTGTCATTTGTTTACTTTTAAGGTAAGTCTTATGTTTCCAAGAAGTTGATGCTCCAGTCATTGTATTAGTTTGTATGTGTACCTCATTTAGTGATGTAATAAATCAACCAAAAATAATTTTATGTTTAACATTTTTGTATATGTATTTACCTCCAAAATTATATTGTTTTTATGTAGTGATACAAATTTGCGATGTACTATGTGGAATGGTTATGCAGAACAGTTTAACAAATTCATTTCTCAAAACATGGCTAATGAGCATGTGATGGCTGTTATACAACATGGCAAAGTTAAGGAGCGGAAAGGTAATCTCTATTAGATTGGTGTTATCATAAACTACTCATTAATGTTAATGGAGGTCACTAAATATATGTATATTGTTATATTTAGAACAATTGATAGTAGAAAGTGACAAGTTTGGAACTCGGCTGTTTCTCAATGTAGAAGTAGATGAAGTCAACCAGTGAAGAAGGAGGTACAATGTCAATATAATATGTATTTATATTTATATTTGAAATTTTCTTCTTTCTTTTATCAATTTGGATACTAATCGTTTGTTCCATTTTTTAGTATTATATTGAGGCAAATGCAACAAGTTAGTGCTACTTCTCAAACACTACCTTCCTCCCAGACTGTATACCCATTGCATCAATAATTCATTGTTGGATCTAAAAAGAAACATGTTGACGAGCTTAGCGAGATAGATAGGGTTTTAATATTTTTAACATGGCTTTAATATTTGTTGTGGTTATTAGTTCTTTTTACACTAAAGTACTAGGGTTGTACATATTGTTTTTGCAGGCAATGTCTTATGTTGTCGTTGCCACAATTTGTGGAAGAACAGTATGGTTGGTTTTATGCTGCGTGTCACAGATATTTCTGGAAGGTGGTAACTAAGGGGCTATATGGCAACTTCTGAATGGATAAGTGCTGAACCAATAAGAGGTCTGAACTAGTAAGAGGTCTGAACAAGTAAGTGCTGAACCAGTTTAAGTCTGTTTGGTTGTATCTCTGAGTGACTGTACAAAATGACTATTTTACCCCTCTAAATTATTTCTTGGTGAATGTAATGTATCTGTTTGGTCATAACTTCTAATAATGAATAATTATCAAAGAAAAGAAATACAAACCATCATAGAAAATCCAAATTACACATAAATCCTTCTTGAAAACATACTAAAATCCAAATAGAAATTAATAACTCACGTACAATTTTGGTTTTAAATATTTGACATTAGTTGAGTGGCTATCTCGTCACGCAAAGTAGTCATATGCTCAATGCCTTGTGAGCCCCATTCCATGCCGGGAACAGTCTGGCCATCACTTTCCTCCTCTTGCATTTCTCCAAAAAAAGTGTTCTCATTGTATGCCATAAATAACTGATCATGTATATTCCATTTCCTTATAAAGTTATGGATGGCAAAACATGCAATCACTATGTCTCTTTGTATTGGAAATGAAAAGGGGGCCATTTGTTTTAGGATTGTGAATCTTTCCTTCAAAACACCATATGCGCGCTCAATCACATTTCTGAGTTGTGCGTGAGCATGGTTGAATTTTTCTTCCTTAGTCAATGCACGCTATTGTCGAAAATCGGCTAATCAATATCTCGTATTACGGTAGGGAGTCATAAACCTACGAGTGTATGCAGCATCGCAAAGGTAATATTTTTCTGTAAACGTTAGTATCAAAACTATTACATAAAAAACTAGATAAATAATTACATCAAAGTTAAGGAATGATTAAAAACCTGGTGGGGGAAAATGAAAGCCGGAAGTCGGATTAAATGCAACTTCTTTCAAAACACGTGAATCATCTGCAATACCTTCCCATCCAGCCCACACAAACGTGAATATCATATCAAAATTACAAATTCCTATGACATTTTGAAAGCATTCACCCTTTCCTCTTCCCCTATAACGAGTTTGTTGATCAGCAGGTACAACTGCATGTACAAGAGTTCCATCTAACACACCTTTTGCTCCAAGAAATATTTGTTTTATCCTTCTATGTTTTTCTCTAGCATTCGCAATTGGATTAGAAGATGTCGGAACTATAACTTCTCTTGCAAAATTCACATTGCAATTAAGACCTCATGGAAACATCTATGAATTGTTTCTGTTGAGTGTTGAAACCTTCTCTTAACCATTCGAAATCGCTCATTATGTCCTATGACAATAAAAAATATAGCCATCTTTTCTTCAAAGGTTATTGACCTACTAGTCTACAACCAATTTCTTTTGCTTAAAATGATTGCACAATAGTACATACGCATCACGTGACATGCGCATCATCTCATGACATTGTGTAGAAGTGCCATGCAACAATTCTTGTTGGTACTCATGACCGGTTAATGTCGAATTCAGATCTCTTATCCTTTCATGACCGGTCAATGTTGTGGCTAATTGTAGCCAATGCCAACAAAGCAATAAGAAAAGCATAATCTCCTCATCTGAGTCCATTGGCTACCTGTCATCCAAAATTATCAAAACAATAGAACATTGCATGAACGTAGAATTCAAATAACATTTCAAAACATAGCATGCAAAGTTTAGCATCCATAAGGCATCTAGAAACATCCCAAAAAAGTTTAGCATCCAAAAGACACATACAAACATAGCTCGAAGTTTAGCTATCCAAAAAGACACTTACAAATATAGCACGAAGTTTAGCTATCAAAAGGCAACTAGAACACAACATCAAAACAATACATACTTCACTCCCGCGTTCTTAACCCACATTTCACAAGTGTGCGGCTCAAGTTGTAACCACACTTTCCTCATATCAGCACTTTCACCGAAAAGCATAAGCGCCGTTTGATGTTTCGGCTCAAACGCTCCCCATCCTAACGACCCTAGCTTCTCCATGCATGCATCTATATAATTAGACTGATTGTGTTTCTCAAGCAACATCTTTGCCACATTCCTAATATCCTCCCCAACTTCTATGGGATGTGAAACCAATGTTTGTTTCCCTTTTTTAGACCGATCTGATGACTCATTACTAACACCTTGAGTTGATGATTTTCTTTTTTGTTTAGACCGTTCAGAAGACTCTTCACTAGCCCCATGTTCCATTTGAGTGCTATCAATGTCCAAAAGAGCTTTCTGATCATTCACTTCCACAGAAGGATGAGGAAGTGTAGAAGATGGCACCCAACTATCAAAGCCATTTGAAGTAAATCCTTCAAACAATTGAATACACAAGTTGGGATAATCAAGTGGCGCTCTTCTCAACTTTTCTACAAATTTGTTGGACTATGCGGAATTTTTTTTTGAAAATTACTGTGAGGTTATTGAAATATATATGTATATATAAAGAAATACCATGATCTCTGTTGGGTGTGAAGTCCTTGGGCTAGTTATTGCTATTGGGCTTGTTTTATTGGATGTTTAGAAAGCCCGTTTAGGTTTTCTTGTTCACCAAGCCTAAACCCTAGATTAGTCTCTATATATATCCTGTCTATGTAATTGTAATAGTGGTCAGAGCTTAATAATAAATCCCTAGTTGCAGCCCGTGGACGTAGGTTCCCCACTGGAACCGAACCACGTAAAATTCTCGTGTTCGTGTGTCGTGCTTTATATTTTCTCGTTTATTATTGCGTGTTCGTTGTGAATCGGTTATTCCGCTGCGCCACTTAATCCTAACAAGTGGTATCAGAGCTTTGGCTTGTTGGATCCACGTTACGTTTCGCATCATCTTCGGTTTAAAGATTTTTTTTTGTTCGATCGGTATACCAGGTATTTGATCGAGAACCCCATGAGCAAAATAAAAAGAAAGGTGTGGCACATATTTTCTATATGAAATAATTAATTTCATTGGAGGTAACAAACTTTGCTTTTTTATTGATTCTGTCGTGACTTGCAAGGAGTTCTAAATGTATAATTGTTGGTCAAAGAACTAAAAGATAAGTAAAGGAATTCTGTTATTTTTTTATCAAGTGCCACCACCGTTAGTTTCCTTTCTTGATTACTGTGATGAGGTTTGTTTAGGGTGTTTCTTGGTGGGTTGTTGATCGACAAAAAAAAAAAAAGAGATAAAGGTACCAAGTTGAGTTTAATTTATATTGCAATTTGGTTGTTTGAATTGGGTTTTTCTGTTCAATCGGAATTGCGTTTAAGTTCGACTAAGGTTTTTTGGAGCCTTTGTTCAACTAGGTTTACAGGATTGGATTGAATATTCTGTGGAGTTTGTCAGTTTTTGACGGGTTATTATCAACTTGGAACCGGGTTACTTTGATCTTATTTTTCGTTTGTCATTATGGCTGAAGACGGAAAATTGGTGATTGAAAAGTTTGACGGTTCGGATTTTAGTTGGTGGAAAATGCAGATAGATGCATTGTTGGGTCAAAAAGACTTGAATATGGTACTGGAAGAAAAACCGGAGAAAATGGATAAAGCTGAGGAAGCTCTGTGGAATGCCAAGGACAAGAAAGCCAGAGGTGTTATTACATTGTCGTTGACGAGGAGCGTTGCATTTAACATCATGTCTGAAACCACGGCTCGTGGTATGATGTTGGCTCTGTCGAACATGTATGAAAAAACCGTCTGCAGCTAATAAAGTGTTCTTGATGAGAGAGTTGTTCACGATGAGAATGAAAGAGGGAAGCTCAGTGACCGAGCACATAAATAATTTGAATTCTCTTCTGTCCAGATTATCGTCTGTGGGAATGAAATTCGATGATGAGACCAAAGCTGTGATTTTGCTATCTTCACTGCCTGATAGTTGGTCCGGTACCGTGACTGCTGTCACTAACTCAGTTGGGCCTGAAGGGTTAACATTTGAAAAGATCCGGGATTTGGTATTTGGGTGAGGATGTTCGCCGCAGGAATACTAAAGGGTCGTCTTCTGAGATGTTACATGTTGGCAGGGGAAGGGGAATAGTAGAAACAGTGGGAGCAGCAAGGGTCGGGGCAGGAGCTCGTCTAGGGCTCGTCCGAGTGTGCGTTGTTGGGACTGCAATGAAAAGGGACATTTTAGGAATGAATGTCCGAACAAGAATTCTGATGGAGTATCGAAGAATTCTAGTAGATTGAACACTGCTGCGGTAAGCGATTCTGATGATGACGCTTTGATACTGTGTGTTGAAAGCAGTGTGGAATCTTTGGTCATGGATTCCGGTGCATCATTCCATGCTACCTATAGCAATGATGGCATGCGGAATGTTAAAAAAGGTGATTTTGGCAAGGTTAGGCTGGGAAATGGTGAATTTCTTGATGTGACTGGCATGGGAGATTTGGACCTGGTTACTACTTGGGGCACTACATGGACTTTGTGTGACGTCAGGATTATTCCAAGGCTTGAAACGAAGTTGATCTCCGTTGGGCAGTTGGACGAACAAGGTTTTGACGTTAAGTTTGGTGGTGGAAAGTGGAAGGTCGTCAAAGGTAATCTCGTGGTTGCTAGCGGTTTCAAGAAGGGGTCATTGTATATGATGCCTATTCCGTTTGAGGAAGTGACCACCTCTGTTAAGACGAACGCCAAAGTCGGGCTCGCCGATTCGACAGTTAAACGAGTCCAGTTTGCTGAAAAGGACTCTGGGAATTCAGGTAATCAGCTTGAGCGTATTCGGAGGTCTGAACATGTGCGGGATTTTTGTAGCAGTGGGAGCACGAGGAGTGTTCCGACACTGTCTGGAAATCGACGTTGGGTTCAGAAGACCAGGTTTCCGAATGAAATCTCTCCTGAGAAGTTTCTGCTAGTGGGGAGTGTTCCTCTAAGAATCCCTGTATCTGATGGTTTGTGTCTATGGGAAAGAGTTGGGATTGAGGATGTGAAGACGGGGTCTTTTGAGACCGGGTTGAAGCCATCTGGGGCTTCAACGGGCCTTTCTGTTTACTGATGATGATTGGCCGGCTGTAACTAGGTTGATTGGGGATACATGGTTTGAAGTTTGGTTTGTTCTTAGGAGCTGGACCTGGAAGACTTCTATTCCTGTGTGTGTTTGAACTTTACGGATTACTGAAGACATGGATTGCTTTGTGCTTGTTGGCGGACTTGGTGTGTATCGCAAGGCCCTCAAGTGGGAGATTGTTGGGTGTGAAGTCCTTGGGCTAGTTATTGCTATTGGGCTTGTTTTATTGGATGTTTAGAAAGCCCGTTTAGGTTTTCTTGTTCACCAAGCCTAAACCCTAGATTAGTCTCTATATATATCCTGTCTATGTAATTGTAATAGTGGTCAGAGCTTAATAATAAATCCCTAGTTGCAGCCCGTGGACGTAGGTTCCCCACTGGAACCGAACCACGTAAAATTCTCGTGTTCGTGTGTCGTGCTTTATATTTTCTCGTTTATTATTGCGTGTTCGTTGTGAATCGGTTATTCCGCTGCGCCACTTAATCCTAACAGATCTCAAGTTGCCATTCCTCTTCCGTTAAGTTAAAGGTGTTTTCAACTACAAATTTTGATTTCAAGTAATCGTAGCAGTTCTTCGTTTGTTTTTGATCCACTATGAAGTCATGTTCTGTTTTCAACTTTTCAGCAACTTTCCTCCATGAAATTGCTTTCAGGCTACTACCCTCCTGTGCATGAAGTGCGATTTCATGAAGACATGATTCTAGGAAGGTTTTTAATTCTAATATTTTTTTCAGTCATTTCTTTAGAAGGGTCTACCAATTGATAACATATATTATAGAAATTAGAAGAATTAACCAATTCATAGAAATACAAATACCACAATTGAAGATGCAATCACACAGCAACAATGAAAGACGCAAAAAAGATGCAAATAACATGTAAGGAATAGGTAGAAACTAGATGGCAACTTTAGGATTTGGTGGCTGCATATTCATTATCTATATACATAATAATATTAATTTGTTAAATTAATTTTAAGCCACACATGGACTTGTAGTGAGTCATCATACATGGCATGCATCATTGCTTCAACATACATACATTCAGAATAATCCATACCCATGCTGGCAAAATTTCATCATTTTAACTAGCCGCGTCTTAAGAGATATGAGTAAAAGTGTTTTAAGTACACTTACAGTCATATTTGAACACATTGTTTAATAATTTTATCCATTAAAAAAAACCATCAAACTACCGAAGAAGACCCAACCAGGTATATTACTTCAGTTCTTTGTGTTTCCTAATTCACCTTCCTTAAAACATTACTTCAGTTCTTTCTAAATCCTAACCATTATTTCGAATTTGAATATTATTCCATACACTACTAGAAAACTGAGCAATTGCGACCGCATTTTCGGTCACAAAACGGTTGTAATTGCCCTTGGCAACCGTTTTACGACGGGAAATGTAGTCGGAAAAAACACGTGACGCAAATGCCCTATTGCGACTAAGTTGCGACCGCTTCTAATTTTTGAGACTCGGATTTCGCGACTGTTAGAATGATCGCAAATATTGCGACCGCTCCACTTTGTTTTGAGACGATCGTGTTGCAACGTTTTTGCGACCGCATAAATTGCGACTGTTTTGTGACTACTTGCATTTTACAAAATTGCGACCGTCTTTGCGGTCGCAAAATGTATTTTGTATTATTTTTTTATTATTTTTTAGCCATATGCTATTTTGACCTGCTTATAATGTCATATTTCTTAAATTTAAGCATTTAACAAATTTTCACAATTATATAAAACATTCAACTTAAAATAGTGAAAGTTTGCCCCCCCCCCCCTCCCAATTGTTTCCGTTGGTCGGTAAAATGCTGGTTTTTAAGATTGATATTTCTGAATATAATCTTAAAAACGACTATCATGTTTACACTGTCCATAAGATATGTGATGATCTGGTCATAATTGTTGAGTTGGTTGCGGGAAATTGTAATGGAGATGATAATGTGGATGAGGTATTAAATTAAAGTCATATGTAATTTGCATTTCTTTTTGTGTTCAGTTTCAAAGGTTGCTCAATAGTCAAGTGTTGTAATTTTCTTTTGTATGAGTACTTCTTAGGTTACTGAGCTAGATGGTAAATTCAAATGTGTTAACCTTTTAAAATCTTCGCAGGGGGGTAGTCAAGTGATGTCAAAAGTGAGTATGTATTTGTGCAAGTAGATTTAAGCTGTTGGTAGAGTTTGTGGTTTTGTTTAATAGTTCATTAGTTGTTTTGTGATTTGTTTCAAGGATGTTGTGTCTGTTACGGGGGATTCTTCTGCCGTTGATGCTGGACTGGATTCTACTACAAGTCCTAATGGAAAAATAAGTGTTGAAGATGGTGATATTCTAAATGTTGGTGAGCTATCCTCTACTTGCAAAGGAACTCGGAAGAAGGGATCTAAGCTCAAAAGTGATAAGCTTTTCGAGTAACATGTATTATGACAGTTTAGTAGAAAACAATTATTTGTGTGAATCCTTGAACTAGAATCTTCTGTATATCAGTTTCAGTTGAACATCATTAATCTCATGTTGTTATTACTTTTAGGGTTGATGAGTACTATCTGCACAACAATAGTTATGATATACAAGTATAAAAAACCTTAAATGTTAAGTATTAAGTAGAGATCATCTATTAGATAATATTTATTAGTATGTAAATCATCTGTTATATATCCAACATCCGTTGTACCAGCAGACTTTGGAACCTTAAGAGACCTTTCATCTCTCTTAGGATTTGAGTTCAATTGTTATGAATATTAAGAGATGAAAAAAAAATAAATGAATGATAAGGGATAACTATCAAAGATGAGAATGTTTTTATAACAGATGTTAGGCAAACATATGTTGTATTAATCCTCAGTCTTCATCATCTATGGCATATGGTTAATTCTTCAACAAACTTTATTCGTCAACAGAGTGTGTTGTCTTGTCATACGTCCTCATTAGGCTCTCCCTTATCTGAACTTTTAATTGAAGCTCAAAGTGAAAAAAGGACAATTCATGGGTGTCTTCGTTTCCAAACTTTTCAAGCTCTAGATTTAGCAAATCTTGGAGATTGGGACGTTCTAGACCATAAGCTTCTTCAATTCTGATTTTCTGAACTTGTCCATCAGTCCCGACTAGAGTCAATTCATGGGTGTCTTTGTTTCACTTCCATTCTTTAATTTTTGAGTCTGGTGGATTTCTTCGGTAGAGAGTTATTTGAGATGAGTTTGGTGAGAAGGGTCTGCTAATGATTTCCCCGAGTTTATCACTAGTAAGGTTTGTCTGAAATTTGAGCTGATAAAGCAAGCCATGTTTTCTTAACCCTTTAAAAACCAACGCCTCATTAGTCTCAGACATCTCCTTCTGCCTTTTGTTATGTTTCATAGAAGCTATGTTAAGGTCATCTATTAAGGACATAATTTTGTGTTTTTGGGTTTATTGAGGTTGCTGATCTTCATCAGGATAATTTGGCTTTCTAGAGAGAGATGGATCATTTTCTCTCTGTTTCTCAAGCTCTCTGTAGGTCTCAATCAGTCTTAATTCTCCCCATCTAGCAACCGATTTCATATGACCATATTGAGCATCGACCAACTCTTGTCTCATTATTTTTAATTTTAAAGCTCTTTTAGGATCAGTTTGTCTGCCCTTCTTCCATTCAGGTGGAGTTGCATTGTGATTAGGGTCTTTAAGCATCTGTTCAATTCTGTCAATTTCATCCTTGAGTGCTTGAGAAGTCCAACCAGCAAATTGACTTTCAGGGGACTTGTAAGGTTTGTACTTCATAATATGGGCAAGTTATCCTTCTCTCAAAATGTTTTCCAGTTCAGCATTAACTGGCTTCTCAGATATGGACTTGCACCGATCCCTAGCTAAGTCTTCTTTTTTTTTCTAAGTTTGCTAATTTCATTTTGCAAGATTCTCTGTGCAGTCCTGTCATCTTTCCCTATGCTTTTCTCTTTTGCAATCATCTTAGCCTGTTCAGCTTTCATCTTTAGATACTCATCAACACTTAGGCTTGGGAAAACCTTCATGAGATGGGAAAGATAGTGATAATGGATCATCTATTAACTAGAACAAGTCTATCTCATGTGTATTGCTATCACCTCAAGAGGAAGATTAGCATCCAATGGTGGTACGCTGGTTTGGTTTGATGAGTGTGTTGAAGAGGTCTTAGTGGTTGTGGATGGTTGAGGTGGAAATTATGAGATTGGAGCAGCTGGAATGGTTTTACCTGATGGAGATGGTGTAGGGTCAGTCTAATCTTCATCATCTTGGACAATGAAAGTATTTCTCTTTCTCTTGTACAAAATGATTGGAGTCGGTGTTGTAGGTCTTTTGGTGGATGTTTATTGTGCTTGTGAAGTAGTAGGTAAGGTTATAAGAGCAGTTGTCTGTTTGCACAATTTCAGTGCCAACTGATGTTGTTTGGATTGGTGGTTGCTGTGGTAATAGTGTGGGTTGTTTAATGAAAGTTGGAGTGGTGGTGATTGATGTGCTTATAGTTTCTATGATACCCCGCATTATCGGGTCAATAGTTTAACCTAACTCTAGTTAACCTACACGATAGTTCATGGAATTGCACTTGACTAGGATTCTTAAGTGAGTCGCACGGTATACGAATATAGGTTAATAACTGCATAAATGGTAATTCGGGGGATTACCGGATCGTATACATGAGCGTTGAACCCTGAACGTTGGTGAAATAACAAAACAAATAATTGTGGAATAGTTTGTTTGATATTATTTGCAATTTTGTGCTTATGTGAATTTATTTGTGAATTTTCATATAATTACATTTCTTTAAACGAAACACGTTACCGAACCCGTAACCGACACCTGACGAACCGAGAAGGTACTTTTGGTCATAAAGTATTAGGTTGATTATTTGTGGTGTTAGTCTAGATGTACAAAGCCCAAATAATATGCAAAAAAATAAAAAAATAAAACAAAATATATAATCCTTGGACGGCGCCGAGGGGTGCGGGGGAAAAGACCCAAACCCCCCGCGGGGCATGAATGGATGTTTGACCGATCTAAATCGTGATTTAGGCTATAAATACGATTTTAAAGCCACTTCTTCATAATTACACTTGCAAAACTTGAAACCCTAGGCTCTATTACGATAATACAAACCCCAAACACCAGCTTTGGCTCAAGAACACCATTCGGGAAGCTTGAAGGTGTTTGGTTTGCTTGATTGAAGGGCATTAGGGAGTCGATAGCGAGTTCCTATTACTTGTGGATTGGATTTAAGCAATTGCAAACCTAAGGTGACTTTCACTACCTTTTTTTTTTCTCAAAAGCATGCGTCTCGGGTTTAGAGACAACTTAATTCCTGGTTGGAATCACTTACTTTTCTAGTCTGGGCTTGGGAATACTATTTTATCCCGAGTTTTGGGGATAGGTTGATTCCTGGGAGGAATCAGGTTTCGCTAGTTTCACAACTTTTGTCCTTGATGAACTAAACGACACACTATCACGAAAGTCCTTCACTTATACCGAATGACTTGCCGGGTTTTGGCAAGCGGGTTACTAGTTGATAGCGCTATTAGGTTTAACAAAATTCACACCGTGCTGGAAACAGGGAGTGAACTTTGACCTTAGACTTTATCATTGTTGATAGGCAATGATGGTAGGCAAAATTGCTCACGTTGTGGGTGCATCGTTTAAATTGCAGTTCGGTAATTCATTTGTTTAGTAATCATGAATGGGTTAGCTACCCTTGGCATATGCTGAACTAGTGGTTATTGGTTTTGGATTTACATTACTTTGGTTTTGGGCGCGGTGTTTTGCGCAATATGTTTTACTTTAATACTTTCTTTCGCTTCCGCACTACTTTAAACTCTTTGGTTAAACATTATACTTGATTTTTGAAAATAAACTAAATGGTCTGGGCATTTAGAGTTGTTCTTGTAACTAATGGCTATAGGGATCCTGGTGTATCATGCACCTTGCGGTATAAACCCCGTAGTGGAATTTGAGGGTGTGACAGTTTCAGTCGTTTGAGCAAAAGATACTGTAGTTGATTGGCTATTAGTAGTTGTAGGGAATGTTGGTGTTTGCCGTGCGTGTCTTGCAGGTATTTTTCTCCTTTTGGAGGAGCCTATATCCTCATATTCCATTTGCAAAGCTTTCTTTTGTTGAATCAACAGGGTAGCTTTGGATTCCAGACTTTCTTTCTTCTTCTTCTCCTTCTCCAAGGCAACTTTCTCTGCTATTTGGTTGAGAGTTTCATCAACTCTCTTCCCTGAAGCAACAGTAGATAACTGTTCAGCAATTGGTGTGACTGGAGCAAATCTTGGCTTATCAGATGTTTGCACATTAGAAGCATTGGTTGGTTTCAGTTATGCTCCCTCAGCTTGAGTATCCTTGTATATAGCGTCCACCATGTTTCTTATCAACTTTATGTGAGTCTCATGATTTATATCTGCCATTTTTCTGTGATTCTAGATAATTGGTATAATTGATTCCCATACCTTATTGGCAATGGCATCTGTTGAACCTTGGAGCATTTCCTTCATTTCTTCTAGTGAGGATCTAATTTTGGTGACCCTTTCCGTCAAATCCTGATATTTTAACCCATCACCTAAATTAATAGGATCATCTGAATTCCTACCAGATGTGGTAGTTGTATTTATTTCAATCACATAAGGTGAGTGTGAAAGAAGCCAAATGCACCTTTTTATTGGTTCTGGGGACTTGTAACTGGAGTAGAGGTTACAGTTGTAGCCTCAACAGTTGCTGCCTTCAAGGAAGTCTGATTGATGTAACCACTACTCAACTATGAGCCAATGGTCTCTACAGTTGTAGTGGCTGCTTCACTTGAACTATCACCACGAGTTACTTGTAACTCAAGGTTTCTAATCTCCTATGTTTGTGGGCTAACAAGTTGGTTTTTCTCAAGCACGCTCATTTTTTAATGTAAGTTTTAAGTGCTAGATAATGGAGAGGAAGTGGTGTCTGTCTGAGTTTGAGAAATAACTTCAAAAAAAAAGGATGAAAAGTAGGTGGGATGGTAGATTTAGGGTGTGTAGGAGAAGGTTATGGAGTGAAAACAGAGGTAGTCATTGGCTCAGAAATTGTAAGCAAATGGTCATGTGAGTCATCTGCGTCATGATGTGTGACCGCTTGGGTTACAACATGATCCTTTTGAGAGGATTAATGAGGAGTTTGTCTGGGAGGACATATTTCCATCTGTTTAGAGGATGCATCAACAAATGTTGTTTGTTGCTCTTGTGTTGCAACATGGGTTTCTTCTGTTATCTCATCTTCTAGAGTTACCCTTTTTGTTTTCTTTTTAGTGGGCTTTTAGGGTAGAGGTTTCTTTGTGGACATGGCTGGTGTGGTTTCCACAACACTGGTAGTAGTACTATGGGCAGCAGGAGCAGTGGTCTCAGCAACAGATGTTGCAACGACAGATGATGAAACAGTAGTGTTTGCTTGTGTGTTAGAACTTTTACCTTTAGGAACATTTTCTTGAGTTTTAATAGGAAGAATTCTTGTGAAAGTGTTATTTTATAGGCTTTTAATTCTTAAAGGTACGCCTTTTTAAAATCATTGTTAGTCAAAACTTTTTGTAAGTAGAAGCTTATCAGTCTCGGATATAGTAGGAAAGCATTATTGGATCCAGAGTTTATGGCTTTCACATTGGCAACTAGATCAGAAAATACAGCCTGGGATAAATTGTAACCTTTCTTTGTTAAAATTGTATATCCCAGATACTGTATTTTCAAAGGTATTTCATTACAAGAAGTTGTCTTTGCAGAGAGACAAATAAGAAGGGTATGGAAGAAAAACTTCATTTTTGGGGGAAATTGTGGTTTGAATATTGTTGGCCCATTCAATTGACCCTCATACCATCTCTTAGTGAACTCTGCGTGGAGTTCTTTTTCATAAAAGAATCCTTACCTTCCAAGTCGTTTAGTGGGAATGTAGTGGAGATGGATTATGGGGTTATCTGGATATCTGTATCTCCGATTGTGGAAACAATCTTTTTATCTTTAAGTAAAAACTTAGCTTTAACCCAGACTTCTTAGAGAGTATCAAAATATATAGGAGTGTCAGCGGTGAAGATGGGTAGGTATTTCGAGTTGGAAAGAATATCGATTATTGAGTGAAATGGGTGGTTATCATCTATTTTAACTAGATATGGTAGATAGTTATGAGGGCTTTTTACTTGAAGATCCATGCAGACGATTAAAAGAGATGAATAGAAATGGATTTAGTTTGTAGAAGAGAGAAAACCGTTTTTGTGTATTTAGAAGTCAATAAGATAGTTTTACGTCTGTTTGGGAGAAAGAGTGAAAAGGATGTAAAAGGGTTGCTGATATTGCAAAAGTGAATTACTTTTCACAAATGACGTGGCTTGGATTTGGTGAAAAATCTGATGGCCAAGATCTATCCCATATGTTAAACTCTGCTTGGGAAATGTTAATGCATTACAGTTGTTTTTGGGCACTGTTGACAAGTCAACAAATGTTAAAAACAGTGGATAGAGTAAACAGGGGATATGTTTCAACATTGGTAGACTTTGGTCAAATAGATGCTCATTTTATTTTAGCATACTTTTAGAAATATTTGAGCAGATATTCAACAAAAAATATTTTAAAAAATGAAAATTTATTTTTCTAAGATTACTTTATTATAATCATTTCTTTTATTATTAATTAAATTAAATTGTTTTTTCTCTCTATAAAAGTAGAGGAAACCGTCATCTGTATTTCCATATCTTTCTCCTTTGAACCATTGTCACTTTCTAAGTGTGCATTCCAAATTCATAATGATATTATTATGTTTAAATGCATTCAACTAGTCTTCTAAAAACTATTGGTAAAAATCCGATTGGTAATCAAGTTGGAATTGGTGTTCTTGAAAAATCCTTACAAACAAATCAATATGTATTGGCCGGAGAACCCGGCTGGTTCATTTGAAAACCATGTCAAGAGCTTGGGGAGATGGAGCTCAAAAGCAAAATCAACATGCTAGATGACATAGATGAACATGATTTGACTTTTTGTTCTTTTTATTGAATTCTGGAAATGATTCTACCAAAGTTAGAATTTTGTATGTAGGTTGTTAATTCAGATATTGTAAAATGTATTATTTTGCAAAATAGGGTTTTGGACAGATCTTTCCATTTATGTTCAACTCTTGTCAATGATTGACTTTTGCTTCTTTGTGACAAAATGACTTTTGCTTCTTCGTAACAAAATCGTCATATCCTCTATATCTTTGTCTGAATTTTGTATGTAGTTTGTTAACTCGGATATTGTAAATTGTCTTACTTTCCAATATATCGTTTTGTAATGATATTATGCTTACTTTGTTTAGAGATTTCGTTGTTATAAAATATAATTTCATTCAACTTATGACAAACTTATGGAATATAAAAAATAAATGTTATGGTTAAAAGTAATAATTATAGAAAAAATAAAGTATAAACAATAAATGTTTTTCTAGTATTTGTTAGATTCCTGATTTGAAAATAATAGTTATCATATACAACAACAACTAACATTTTGGTAATAATTATCTAGATTCCTGATTTGTAATGAAATCTGCATTAAAGATTTAGAGCATCGACTGCCAAAATCATGATTACGTTTTTGAAACAATAATTTTAAATATATTATATCTAACATCTGTTGCTCGACAAATATATTAATAATATCTCTAACAACTGTTCAGAGCAATAATTGAATTTTGCCGAGTGAAATTATGTTAACAGATGTTACGAACGTCTGTTATAACATAATCAGCCGCCGAAATTTGAACTTTGAAAGCGAAATTTTTAACTTAACATAGGAAAGTTTGTTTCATTAATTATTTTGCAAGTATAATGATAACATATAGGCTTCCCTTATAAGCATAACAATGTATAAAAGTGAAAATACTTAATCTATATAGAATAACTAACATTTTTGTAAATAATAATCTAGATTCTTCTTTTGTAATGAAACTCACCATATAGAATATTAAGAATATCTAGTGACAAATAATAATTACGACCTTGAAACTCGGTTTATTAAAGTCACGCGGTATTTTATTTGTATTTTATTGCTATTCATTATCAATCCGAAATAATCTGTCGATCAAAAGTATACAAAAAATAAATAAATAAAAATGGAGCAAATTGTACACTGGAAATTTTATATTCAGAGTTACTGTTATTTTGCGTACATGAATAGTATTACTGAATATGTCTTTGGATCAAGGGAATCAATAGCCCAAATGAATATTGAATTCCAGTGAAGGATGTATGAGTTGGTAAAAACATTAAGTTAAGGTATTAAGATGAAATGTTGTTAATGGAAATGTTGGAACAAATTATTTCTGATGAAGAATGGATTCAACCATCTCGTGTAGTAAGTTGGTTTTACGATCATGAGTATGAAACGAGGCTTGTGGACAATGATAATGGTTCGCAAAGTAGATACCACAGAGAGATGATAGAGTATTCAAACGACTTGGATTTTCTCGAAGAGCTGGACCAGATAAGGATGAGTAACATCAAGCGGAACACATTTCATCTTAATCTGGAAAAAATGATCAGGGCTAGGATAATGTATTTGAAGGAGAATGCAGGACAATTTATTGAAGAGGCATTACTTTATTCAAGTTCTAGTGATGTAGATGATGAAGTTTAAATTGTATTATGTTTTTATTTTCAAGTATGTATGTAGTTATAAACTTATATTATGGTTAGTTTGTTTAGAATGTTTATGGTTTGTGTTGAACTATACTAATTTTAACCTAGACAGTAACTATCTATTTTATATATAACATAATCAGCCGCCGAAATTTGAAGGTTAAAATTTATAAATTAACATAGGAAAGTGTTTTTCATTAATTATTTTGCAGGTATAATGATAACTTCTGGTTTTTGAACTTTTGAAATAGTTAACTTATCGTCTGTGGATGACCATTTGAAAACACAATCATTCACAATTCTCTGTTTCTTTTCAACTTCTGTTTTGTGCAACAGACACTCAATGCCTCTGTTCACCTGTTTGTACAGTGGCCATCTGTTGCAATTATTTGTTAGTGGTTTCAACATCCTTCAGTGCTTTTAACATCTATGATGGCCTCTTTGGTGATGAAAATGATGTTGAGCCAGATATTCGAATCCCTAATGATTTACTAATACATCATCAAGTCAATCCTATTTCTTCTTTGATTTATGTTAGTACAGAAAGTTCACACTTTCCCTATGCTTTGCAATGACAATAAATCTTTAACCACCACTAATGTGATTTACAAAGAAGTTCTTCAAAGTCTTCTGTTTAACAGACCTTTTGGTGCGTTTGTTATGTTTTAGTCCTTTCAACATCTACTGAGCTCACATCATCTGTTTGCCTTAACGTCTATTCAGTCCAACAGAACTTCAATACAATTTTTTGACAGCAGACCCTTGGTCATTGTAAGTCTGTTAACAAGCAACTGGAATTTTGGTAATAATTTTCTGGAGTCCTGTTTTGTAATAAAACCTCCATTGAAGATTTAGAGCCTCGACTGCCAAAATCATGATTACGTTTTTAAACTTACTTTATTCACGTTTGAATTATTTGAAAGTTAATAATAATAGTAACTATAATTTCAAATTATTAAAAGTATTATTTTATTTTAATCATTTATTTTATTATTAACTAAATTAATTATTAAGTCTATAAAATGGGAGCAAATTGCCATATAATTTTCCATCTCTTTCTACTTTGAAGCATTGTCACTTTCCATATTTCCATCCCATATGTATAATGATTTTATGTTTAAATGTCTTCACACCAGTCTTCCCTAAGATTGGTAATGAGGCTGGAATTGATGGTCTCGGAAAATTCTTACACTCAAGTAAAAACGTATTGGCAAGAGAACGTGGTTGATTCATTTCATTACCACATCCAGAGCTTGTTAAAGAAAATATTTATTACAGAGAACTCATAAGTCTCTCGCTAATTGTAAATGGCATATGATTATCATCTAGCTTTTGCTTGTTAGAAGAAATTATCATATCGTTTTGTTGATATAAAATATATTTTCGTTCAAGTTATGGACCAAAACTAAGTATTATAGTTCTTAACTTTCAAAGATGCATATACATTGTCGGTAAGTTTCCAAAAACCAAAGAAAACTAAAAGGGTGAATATTTATATTCAATACTTGGAGTAAGCATTCACTACAACAAAAATGGGTTTTTAGTACGCACAAAAGCGTCCTAAAATGTTATTTTATAGGACCTTTTATTTAATAGGACCAACGGTAAAAGCGTTTCATGTAAGGGGGTCGTAATAAGTCACGAAACTTAAAAAGCGTCCTAATATCTCAAATGAGATTATGAAACCAATTTTATGGTCGCATAATATGTCCCAAAAAAAACTCCTAATAAAACATATTAGGACACTTTTACAAGGTTTTAACATGTGCTTACCTAGTTTTAATCTTTTAATACACATACAAGAGTCCTAAAAAATTAAGTTATAGGACCCTTATGATGTAACATTATAGAAGCATTAGTACCAAAAAAAGGGTCCTAATATCTCAAATAAGATTATGAAACCAGTTTTATGGTCGCATAAGATGTCAATGAACAAACAATATAGCGTCCTAAGAAAAGCATATTCGTACACTTTAATAGGACCAAATTTGAAAGTCCTAACAAGTCATGATACAACGGTTTTTTAAACATATACACACACAATTTTATGATATACTGTATATAACATCAACTAACAAAAGAAATAAAACTTTATTATATTTCAAATAAACATATTCATAACAAAAACACTAAACATGAATAAGTTATAGCATCATCCAACATAAAGTTTTGTAACGTTTAACAAAGAAACTAAAAGCAACGAAAGAGATAAGCAGCATAGAATCCTGAGTCATCATGTGTCCTCAATCCTCACGGACTACCTACAAATAAACCATCCGTGTATAAGCATTAAGTTCCAGATTATTAAAATTATTCGTATCACAAAATTAATAATTACATACCGAGATGAAAGGACAAGGCCATGCAATGGAGGCACCAATACAATCTTGAATTGTGGAAAATAACCCATATGGTCTCACCAACTTTTCATCTATTTTTATTGCTACTTGAACGTTTACCTCACACCATTCTGGTCCAATCTCTGTACCACCAACTAGCTCATTTGGGTCCAAGCTCTTCACCCATCCTCTTGCTACAATCTCGGCAGAGTTTAGAATGCTTTTGAGGACAACTTCATCTCCGACCTAGATTTTAGTTTTCAACAAACATATCAAACTCTAGTCACAATCAGTGGCGGATGCACCTACAGGTTAAGGTGGGCCTGTGCCCACCGTAGATTTTAAAATTTTCCAAGGCAAGCAGTTTTTATTCATCTCAGTAGCCATTAATTTGATGTCAATTCAGTCTGAGTACACGTGTTTTTATGTTCTTTTAATAAGCCAACACATATAAAGATTTGTACATTCCTTATATGTAGAGGCCAGTATAATTTTTATTTCTTAAATGATTAACATGATGTCTACTTTAAATAATTGACATAACAGAGGAAGTAAAAGAAATTATATCTTGCTTTCTGTTTCACTTTGAAAATAAGATTTGATCAAATTATATTGAATCCCAAAAAAATAATACCAGAAGAGTTCGAGAAAATATCGAATTATTAAACGATAAAATTTTAGGCAATAAGCAGTAATGTTTTTTTGGTTTCTAAATGTCCTCAAATTTATAACATTATTACGTAAATAATTACGAATATATTTACAATATTATTATGTGGATAAGTATGAATCGATTCTACTAGACTCATTTTGACCTAACTTGTTATGACCCACCTTTTATCCAAAACAAAGTGCCCCCCGTCAAAAATATTTCTGGATCCGCCACTGGTCACAATAGTACAAGTAACGTTTCACAAAAAAAAATAATAATAAAAGATTTGTATAGAAAATTACCCGTAAACGTGGAGGTCCATTGGTTGCAATGGGGAAATGTGGTGATGTAAGAGGTGGAACACTAGGACCATCCGTACTCCCTTTAATCTCCGATACTTGGGCTTCTAACCGAGCCACAGTACTAGTAAGTTCTTCACATTTAGACTTCAATTGGATGTTTTCTCTACGACATGTTGAGCGACTTGATGTTACACCCCAAACATCAGAAGCACGAACACCCAGACCATACATGACTGCATCACCATTTCGATCTTTCCCCATTACTTTAGAAAAAACATCATCTGGTCCAGGCTTATCGATTGAACCATCAGGAAGATTAGAACTAAGTTGTTGCATCTGTGCCTGTATTAGATATAGTAACAAAAATAAGATATGTATTTTTAACAACATCAAGAACATAAAGAAAAGATATGTATATGAATATATAAGAAATTACTTACAATTGCATTTGCAGCTTCCACATTTTTTGTAGTTCCATGTTTGGAGAAACATGCACGAAACATTTCCAATCGACTTGGGTCTTGTCCCAAGGATGCCTGTTTGAATAAAAAGAAAATAAGTAGTAACAACGGATATCGACATGCTACATTAAGAATTGCACTATTTCATACAATCACCTTTAACTCTTCACGGACTCGAGCATAACTTTTTTTACCCGTAACTTGCACCATCTTCTTTTTTGACCGATTCACCTTGTTTTTTTCACTTACCATCTTCAATAGAAAATAAAATATCATAATGAGAAATAAACTAATTGTAACATCCCAAATTTTGAGGATTTATATTTGAAGTGTAAGGTTATTTCATACCTTAGACTTTGTTTTATTCCAATACTTCACAAGTCTCCTCCATTGTTTTTTTTGAACTTGTTTTGGCCTAAAATTTATTTGTTCCTGAAGTGACAAAGACGGATCATAGTAGCTTTCCTTAACTCTTGCCCTCCAGTTCTTGACCTTCTTCCCAAATGATTGCAATACCCAGCCTTCGGCATCTTCTGGAATATCAAATTTTGTCTAAAAATGGAACATGTCACATTAGAAAACAAATACTTAAGTCATTCATTAACAAATATATTTTTAATTATGTACCTTTATGAATTCGAGCAACGTTTGTTTTTTGGTGTCCTTAACTTTATTCCATGATTTATAAATCGGACAGTACTTTCCACTCCTTGAAAGGGTTCCCATGAAATGGGTTAGTTTACTAACTTTGTCACCAATAGGTTGTCCAAGTTCATTAACTAAAATAGGAATTCTATCCCCTTTTTCTTGGGCCCAAACTTCTGGCATACGCGTAGGTCCTCTCACTCTTTTACGTACATTTCGAACTACAAAAAGTGAACATGATTTACAATGTACATGTATACATTAAAAATACTATATAAATTGAAAGGCAATATATTAAGTCTATACGTTTTCTTAGTTTTATTATAGTTTCTTATATATTCATCATGTGACAAAATATATGTATTGATAAAAAAAATGAAGCAATCAAGTAAATTAGATAAACCTGCTTCATTTTCTGGTTCTGGGACTTCAAACTCTTCATCAACCAGTTCATCGATCTCATTTTCTAAACCATCCATGTGTTTATTTCCATCATCTTCGGAGGCATCTTGTTCTTAATTGATATATATATAGTTACAAAAACAGTAAGCATCGAAAACAGTTAATTGAATCAAACTTAATACTAATTTAATATCATAATAAAATATTTGAAGAGAGAAAATATAGGTACCATAAAATATCATGTCACGCTCCCCGTGGTCATCATTGTTGTCGACTGCAAATAACTTTCTTTTAGCTACAACTAATCGCCCTCTCGTGTAGCCTTCATCATACTCTGGTACACTACTATTTATTGGCCCCGTTGTGTCACTCACTTGTCCCTTTTGCATATAAGATTTTGCAGTTGTTAGCACATCAGAGACATTAGGAGCAACAACTCGTTTCTGTGCCAAATAAGCATATCTATTCATGGACTGCGGAGCAATGTATCTTGGATGTTTCTGTAAGTCAAACGGTTAGAAAACAAACATAAAGCCATTATATTATCCAAATTTGTTATTAGTACCTTTTTAGAGATATTTGTAGCAACTTCTTTTAAATAATCTTGATCAACACCAACATCTTTCTCGCTCGTATCAATTGGTTTCTTTTTATTTTTCTTTGTTTTATCACGCTCTGCTAGACTTTTCAAAGACCTAGCAGTATTTTTCACTCCCAGGGCTTGTAATTTTTTTTCGTTCTCTAGAATATTCAACATTCTACTCTTTTCATAAGCATTCATATGTCTTATGGGGCTTTGGCCTTGCATGCTTTTATCTTCCATTACTAGTGTACACAACAAAGAAAAAATAAACAAAATCGTCAAGACTCAAAACTTAAAGATGTTATTATTATCAACTAATTACAAGTGCAACAATTAAACTGATGATATTAATTAGAAACAGCCATAATTCATAATCACAAGACAATAATATCATAACCTATGTCAACTAAAACAGAAAACATAAACGAACAGAAAACATAAACGAACAGACTCAAAACCGGTGGCTGCAGATGCATCACTAGCTGCAGATGAAGCACTAGCTACAGCAGAAGCCGTTGCGGCTACAGAATTTCGTTTACTAGACAAATATTTGCTGCTGCTGTAATCCTTTTCTTGTTCACATAGGTTATGATAGGACTTGTTAGAAATTCTGTTTGGACGAGTTTGTTACGATACAATTTGTTTCGAGTTATTGGATTTTGCAGTAGATGAAGATACCAGGTTGCTGTGCATGATGTACTAGTAGTTTAGCAGCATAAGTGTATTCAAGAATGAGTTTGATCAAGTGTGTTTCATATGCTGCAACAATAACTGATTGCAGGTATGATGACAGTTCTATTGTCAATGCCATTGTAAGTTAGAAAGCATTTATCATCACTGTAACTCTACAACTCTAAAAACTGGTGCTAGTTTTCAAACAAATATGGATTTTGTGCCTTCTGCACCGGTAAACATGCATTTAATGCTACCGCTTTTGGCAGAATTCTAAAGGCTGACTGTTAGTCCTTCAACATTCATTTCTGTGTACGGTTATAATAGGTTTTGGTCAAAATGGGGATGGAATTTGTGAGGGTCAATGCAGGCCCAGTTCAAAATGGGTCGTTTCGTGGATGTCAAAATGGGTTAAGTTGACTCGAATCGTTTGGAGAATGTTGTTAGACTGGGTGTTGTGGTACGGCGCCCATGCCACACCACCATGCTAAAGCCCCAAACACCGCGCCCGGATAGTTAAAGGGAGGGGGGGCTCCGTTGTGCCGTTCATGGGTGCCAAGAGAAGGAATGTCTAGGGTCAACCTTTTTAGTTTTTTATTTAATGGTTTGGGTAAAGTATACGATGGGCAGACAGGCCAATCTGAGTTGGCTTGGGGTGGGTTTGGATTGACCCATCAACACTTTTATTTCCTTTTAACTCTTTTGGATTTCTAAACAATGTATATATTAACTATGATTACAAAGACTATTTATTGAGATACTGATCTTTTTCTACAAAAGCAGTTTAGGAAGTTGTAAACACTAGACTATCATGTACATACCTGTTGGACCAGATATTAACAAAACATAACCATTAACCAAGGTGAGTCTTTTCACCTGCATAGCTGTGCCCACAAACATAGTAACATATACACAGCGGATAATAGGCTGATTTGTTTATCTCCTTGTTTTTATCTTCCATATTTTATTGTTGAATTACTACATGTTGACAATATTTCAGCTCTCAAGACTGGTCTATAGTTAAAACTATGATTACTCAAGAACTGTCAAACAGAGCCATATAAAGAACCATGAAGCTGGGTTCAACAAATTTTTAGAAAAACATAATTAAATTTGAGTCATCTGGCGAACCAAGAAGCTGGACAACACCAATTTATAAGCGTAAGTCGACCTCCCATAGAAAGAGAATTCGCCTTACAAGTGATGAGACAGTAACGACTAATGACATTCACTCGAATTCCAGTCATGTGTTCAATTCCTTAACTAGATTCAAGTTCAATCAACATTAACATAAAAAAGCAATCAAATTGCACACAAAACACAAAGATTTCCATATCATATTCAAAACATATAACAAGATCTTGAATGTATACAAAAACCAAAAACAACTTCAGGGTTCGTAGCTAATTACAGCATATAACAAATCAAATAAACAACCTAAGCCTCTGTATATGCTTCTGATAAAGAAAAAGTAAAACCCCTTTTTTTCTAGATCAAATCAAATAAACAAACCTAACCTAAATCTCACATATCAAAACTAACACGAGAACCCTAATAATTTCAACCAATAACCATATATGAAAACTTATACACATACCTGTTTGGAGGTCTGCTACGAGATAGAGAGAGGAAGGGGGTTGATGTTATTGAAAGATGGAAGAAGCTGCAGTAACTGACTCCATTAAAAAAGCTTTATATTGTTAGGGTAAACAGAAATGGCGCTTAAGAAAAATATAAAAATAGCGCCAATTAAAATCTTGAATTTAGAATTTTAGGTTAACTCCATTGCTAATTTTTCTTTTATCCAACTATTTATCTTATTTATCTTTCAAAAAAAAAAACTATTTATCTTATTTTAAATATAAGTAATCTTTATTTTATTTTTTTTTTGAACGGCCAACGAATCAGGTACTCGAGAGTACTTTGATCACCAATTGCCACCAATTCCAGTGAAAACCCAACCACTCACCCGCCCGAAGGCACGACAGTGAAATAATCGGGAAATAATCGGTAGACCAACCGATATCATAAGTAAAAAATAAGAATGGAAAAGTTTTATATTTGACCAGAGTCGTTTCAGAAAAATTGGTTGTAATAGATCATGTATGTCATGAATCATGATAGCTCTTACTGGAGCATTTGTAGTAAGTCAAATTACGTAGTAAAGGGCGATAACATTCTGTCTAGTTGGCCATAACTCAAACCACTTTATTTTTAGATGCCCAAATCACCCGATTAGGCATTTTCCTTTGATACCAAAGTCAAGAGTAGGAATCCAGTGGTTGACATATTACAGTCAAGTTGAATCGATGTCACATGCGTTTGATCACCCAATTCGAACCACTTAACCACTTGTATCCCTAGTGGACCACCAATGACTATGGGTGTAAATGACACGTAGCGGCTCGGGATCGGCTCAGGATCGGCTCGGTAAAAAGCTCGAACGAGCCGAGCCTTAACGAGCCCGAGCCCGAGCCCGAGCCTGAAATATGGCTCGTTTAGTTATCGAGCCCGAGCTCGAGCCCTAGATACAAAGCTCGATCGGGCTCGCGAGCCTAATCGAGCCTTAACGAGCCCGAGCCGAGCCCAGTCAGGCTCGGGCTCGGCTCGGCTCGTTTACACCCCTACCAATGACCCATGTGACCTTATTTATCCTAATTAACCAATAACAAACCTTACTAACCATAATTGACCAGTAATGATTTGAATAAGTTACTTGGGTTCGAGACGAGCTTTTATGTATGCGATTTTTTCCTTTTAACATATTAACATTTAATTAATAATATTGGTGAGCCGAGCTCGTGCCGAGTTTTTGCTCGTTTAAGCTATTGAAGCGAGCTCGAATCGAGCTTTTAGGTCATTTAAATTTATTTTTGAATTACCTCGAGTCGAGTCGAGCCAAGCCAAGCCCTTAGGTTTTACTTTCTAGCCAAGCTCAATCTCTGAATAATAGGCTCGAACCAAGCCGAGCTAGAGCTTAAGCCTCAAAAGGGCATGACGAGCCGAGATCAAGCCTAGTCAAGCTCACGCTCGACTCGTTTACACCCCTATTAGTCAATGAATTTTTTGAATAATATAAAACTATATAATAGTTTCTACGGGTAAAAAAGGATACACACTCCCTACTTTATCCCCCATTGAGAGCTAAATGGTTAACATCAGCCATCCCTAACATATATCCAAACCCTGCCATCGATCGAGTGATACAGACGCAATCCAGGTAACCATCATTGATTCAATTCACCATTAGTTTTGATTGTTATGGATTAGTTTCAAAGATACAATTATTCATCTTTTCTTGATGTTGTGTCTTCAAGTATTAACCTTTCATCATCTGATAGAATTCAAATTAATAAATAATTAATTCTTTCGGACCTTCCCCTTAGAGTCGTAATGTTGGTGGTTCTTTGTAGTAGATATTGAACTGTATCAACCCATTTCTGTTTGTGGACCTTGCTCTTGCACTTAAACTCCAAAAGACCCTTTGCTGTTTTGACCCCAAAATAAACATCTGCATTGTCCCTTTCTTTGCAAAATGGCGAAGAAGCTTTCTCATTGCAGACACCATAGACACACCTGTGTTACCACAACAATATGAAGTCAACAATATTATATGGTTGTGGGTCCCAATCACTTTAGAATGTTAACAAATAAAATGATGTTTATGGCTTTAAAACTGATGGAATGAAGTCAAAACTTGACTTTATTCTTTGTGGAAAAAGCTCCTCCAACATGATTGCTTTTGAGCTTCATAATAACCTGACATAGTTTATGTTTTGATCAAAACTCAAAACTGTAACAGTTGGTCTGGATTAGTAATAAATTATATAAAATCTACCTGGGACTTGTTGTATCAATTATGTAAATTGATACTTGCTTCCAGTGTAACCCTCCTGGACCGACAATCGGATAATCATTTATCGAAAAGACTCGTATATGATGTATTAGTGAACTATGAAAGTATTTTTATCGAAAAGACTCGTATAAATAATTAATTAACTACTCATATATACCATAGGTGAAGTTCCAGCAAATGACTGATCAAAAGGTACTGGTTAAATAATTATCTCTCAGACTTTAGCCTCTGTGCTGGAACATAAGTTTTCTGTGCTGGAGCATATATTTTTGGTGTGTTTTTGTTGGTTCCTAAAATGCTAATCACATGAATGATAACAATTACAGCTGTATAACTTTATTATTGTTTGTTTAATCCAGGTTTAAGATGGATACAAGTTGGATGTCTTTACCAAGAGCTACCACTGAATATGAAAAAGGTCTTAACGAATTTCTTGATTTTATCTTTGCTACTGAGGGTAAAAATGGTCAAATATCATGTCCATGTATTGATTGCGGAAATCAAATATGGGTTGATCGGGAGGAGGCTAGAACGCATCTGCAATGTGTCGGGTTTATCAAAGGCTACGAAATTGCACCTTTGATTTCCAAACCATGTGATACTCCTATGTTGGATGCTGAAGATGACATGCAAGGGTTGGTTCATGATGCCTTCCACGGGTTTGGTGATAACATACATGAAAATGAAATAGGAACACAAAATGAAAGTTCAACTATGCCAAACACAAATGCAAAAAAGTTTTATAAAGTGTTGGAAGATGCAAAGAAAGAACTATATCCGGGGTGTAAAAAGTTCTCGGTTCTTTCATTTATCATTAGATTATTTCATAGTAAGTGTATTGGGAAATGTAATGACAAGGGTTTCAGCATGATGCTTGATACACTGAGGGAAGCCTTCCCAGATGCTTCTATACCGAAGTCATTGTATGACCTAAGGAAGATAATAAGAGAGCTAGGACTTAGTTATGATAAAATTGATGCATGTCCTAATGATTGTATGCTGTACTGGAAAGAAAACAGTAAGAAAACAGAATGTGATGTATGTCATACTTCAAGGTATAAAGCAAGTGAAAATGATTATGACGATGAGTCAACCATACCTGATACAGATAAGAAGACTAAGGAGATTGGAGCAAAAGTTTTGCGTCATTTTCCGCTCATACCACGGTTGCAAAGGTTGTTTATGTCATCTAAAACTGCTGCCTCCATGAGATGGCATCAAGAGAGTCGCACGAAAGATGGATACTTGAGACATCCTGCAGATTCCCCAGCTTGGAAAACATTTGATTTTAATTATCCTGATTTTGCCAATGAATCTCGTAATGTCAGGCTTGGTTTAGCGAGCGATGGGTTTAACCCTTTTAGAACAATGAGTGTTTCTCATAGTACATGTTACCAATGGATTCTTTTGGTTTTTTTATGTGACAAAGTTGTAAAGACATCATGGCATATTGTACTATATAGTTCGTATTTCGTTAATTATTTGTTTTGATATTAGTTTAATATATGAATATTTTATGGACACAAGTGTTTATAAGGTCTCATGGTTCTCTATGTAAACTGCGTCTATATCCAACACACCCTAATATATATGTATGGTTTGTTCTGGACAACATATTTACATATCGCTTTAGTAATTTAAATGATTTTTCTTTCAGTTTTGTAAGGTCTCAACATACTGAATGAAAATTTTGCAGCTGAATGTACTGATTACCAAGTTATGTACCATTGTATGCTATGCTAGACTCTATTAATTTTGCTGTTTGGAATGTTATTTTGAACACATTTTAATGCAGCAAAATATAAAAGAGTAGTATTATTATAAAAGAGTAGTATTATTGAGTATATTGTTTTAATGTTGCAAGATGATCTGCAATGTTAAAGAGTGTATGCAAATATACTATATAATGTTTCAAGTATGTACCATTCAGCAATGAGTGGCTTTTACTGTATATGAACATTATTTTAAAAATTGTTCATAAAATTTTGTTTATCAAAATATAATTTTGTAAACATATTTGACACACTAGTTGTTTATAAGAAAATTTATAATGTTTCAAGTATGTACCATAGCAACGATATCTAAATAACATGTCGTTGATGGGCGTTCCAGTATTGTGGGCGACCCTATCACAGATCATGAATGTTGGGATACGCCTGAAAACATGACTGAGAAACGGCGACTCACAAAAGTGACCACTTCCAACCTGGGTCAGATCTTGCTGAAACAACAGCAGCAATGGCTTCTGCATCAGTTGGGATACGCCTGAAAACATGACCCGTTCCGACCCAAACCGATACAACCCTTTTTGAATTGACCCGTTTTGACCCACGACCCATCCCGACCCGGCCCGTTTGCCAGCTATATTAGGTAGCAAAGAAGGTAGGTCTGCACGGTTGAACAGGCTGCAAATCGATCCAGGTGTTTTTGTTTTTGCGCTGCATGTGGTTTTGTTTTTTGGCACCAAATGGGGGGATTTTTTTTACTGGTTCTGCTGAATGCTGGAATTCGGTCTATGGTGGTGGATGCCTGGACACAGAACACAATAAACAACAATCAGTTGTTGTTGGTAGTGGCGATGGTGAGCCGTCGATGATGGGCGAATAGGACTGCACAGGTCTGATCTGAATCAGAACTCTAAACTCTCCAAAAACAATCCACACGAAAAAAAATTACATGGTTCAGTTTAACAAATGGTTTCAGCGGTTTGTTGGCCCAGAACTTGATTTCAGCGGACAGTTTTGATGATAATAAACACGACAACAACAGAATGTAATCAAACAAATGAAAGATAATTGAATTGTATTAACAAATGGTTGCGGACAGAAGTGTTTTGACAGAAAGGTTACAAGGATAATAGGATCGTTTGTGTACAATCTTGATAAGAAATAATTGTAGAATACTAATCCTATATATATAAGATGAAACAATATGTCTGTTGACAGTTTATTTGGCCGAAAGATTGTGTCTGTTGGTCTTGATATAACTACCACCGGTTGATGTTTAGGCGCCAAACAAAACTGAAATAACCGTTAGGGGAATTCTGGTCATTTCACCTTGTGTCCCGCCCTTTTATTTCAAGTATGCTGCTGCTTCTGCACTTGAATTCTGACCCATTTGACTTGGTATGTTTGCAGCCAAATGCATCAGCCTTGTTGTCTTCTGTTGCAGTGTTTTTCCCATCCAAATTGACCCATACACTATCAAAGTCTGTAGATCATGAATTAATACTTTTAACACATAATGAGCACTTGTAAGCAAACGATATGAATAAATACTTTTTACACAAAATTAACATTAAACATACATAACATATTGAACTTCAAAAATTTGGTCGAGGAGCTGGTAGGCATACCAAGTCACCCAACACCACCAAAGCATTAGCCACAACAATACCAAAATCAGGCAGCGCCTATCAAAGTATCATTTACAGAACTAACTGACTTATTTTTTTCGAAAGCGCGATTGGTAGGTTTATCATGGAAAAAGCAATCTTGGTGATGTCAATGAATGAATCAGCGACTTCTCTCACCCTGGAACAAACTACGAGCCAAGTCTGAGGAGGTGTAAGAGAATGTTGTTGATGTCGCTGAATCAATCAACGGCTTCACTGATGAAGTCGCTGAATCAGTATACGGCTTCATTGATGTTGTTGACTGATATTGATGCTTCAAACTGATGTCGCTGATTGATTCTGAGGCTTCATTCAACATGTCTAGGAAAATAAATGATACTTCGAAATAGACGAGCAGAATTGGAGAATCAATTCTGAAGACTCCGAATGAATTTCAAAATGAATTTCAGAATCGAATATGTGTATTGAAGACATGTTGATAGGCATTATCAATTCTGAAGACATGTTAATAGGCATTATACAATACACATATTTTCCTAGACATGTTTAATGAAGACTCCGAATGAGACGAGCAGAATTGGAGAATCAATTCTGAAGCTTCAAAAATATGGTGCATGATATCTCTTAGTTGTGAACGAGCAGAATTGGAGAATCAATTCTGAAATTCATTTAGAAGCCTCAGTATGGATATACCTACCAAATGCGCTTTCAAAAAAATAACTCGCTTTCTGTAAATGATTCTGTTTTTGGATTATGAATTAATACTTTAACACATAATTAACATTAAACTGAATAATGCTTCAAAACATGTAGTCGAGCAACTCCTAGGCATACATACAACATGTCAACAACATGTAATTTACATTAACCACAAGTTCAAAATATTAAGGAACATAAATTTCAATCATATCTACATATCACATCCATAATTTGTTTACTAATACCTCTGTTATAAAGTTGCAACCATAGTCGGCCCATATTTTAGCTTCAAAGTTAAACATTGTCACCATTTCATTCTATATATTATAAAAGGCATATTCAAATGATACAACATTTTCAAGCTTTCTGTTGTGAACAAACTTGACTAAATTTAAGTAACTGGATACAAAAGAAAGCAAAATAAACATTAAAATCTGGAACTTTACTAACCTCTCTACATAACTACATACCATGAACAATTTCTTGATTCAAGCTTGGCAAGAAGTCATGGCTGCTGAATAACAATTTCTTGAATCAAGTTTGGCGAAAACTTTTGCACACCTGCGACCGGAGTAGCGAAGCAATCAACAATTGGATTGCGATTACATGTACCTATGGTCAGAGTAGAAGGTCATGGATCGATTTGGAGCCAGATGACGGTGCACGGTGCATGACGTAAGTTGAAGTTGGGTGGTGGGTGTGGTTTGATGGAGGATGACGGTAGGTGGTGATAAAGGTGTGGTTTGATGCTGGTCTGGTGACTTTTTACCAAAAAGAACCCATCTAAAAATGACCTACACATGTAGGTAAAAGAAACCCGGAGACGGAACTGTTCCTAGGATGCTATGTGTTTGTTATTATAAACACCACTATGATTAAGCGTCCTATAAATGTTAAAGTCATAAGACTCAAGTGTTAAGTGTCTTATTAACTTATGTTATAATAAAACTCCAGCGAATAAGCGTCCTATAAAATTAATGTTTAAAATTAATGATTTATGACTCAAATATCATGTGTCCTATTACGGTGTATTATAATAACACCACAATGATTAAGCGTCCTATAAAGGTTAAAGTTATAAGACCCATGTGTCAAGTGTCCTATTAAGTTATGTTCTAATATGACTTCGACTAGAAAGGGTCCTATAACATCGAACATTTATGACTTAACTACAAAGTGTTGTATTAAGTTATGTTATAATAGGACCCTCGATGATCAAGTGTCCTATTACATTACCACATCATGGGACACCAACAACTAAATGTCTTATAAATTACTTTATTAGGATCTACATTTTAAGTGTCTTATTAAGTTATATGATAATAGGACCACAAAAATTCATCCGTCCTATTAGTTAGCTTTTTAGGACACCGGTTTAGTAGCGTATATTATAAAAGGACCTCAAAAGTTCATTCGTCCTATTAAATAATTTTTTAGGACCCCATTTTACAAGCGTCCCACACAAAAGGTCCTTAAAAGCCCTTTTTGTTGTAGTGATTCCTTTATATTTTTATACTTTTTCTTTATAAAGTATTGTTAAGATTTATAGGTCACTTGGAAATTAATAACAACAATACTCTATGTATCTATAGAAGTGAGCTAACAATGGCTTGCTGATGAGAATTGTGACATCATTAATTACAATATATTAAAAGACCAACCATTTTGAACAGTACTTTATATTTCCACCTTTTTTCAACTGTTTATATAAATGACTGTAGCCACCTTTCTTCACCCTATCTTCTCTCCTTTTTGGGAGACAAACACACGCATAAACTGTTTATATAAATAACTGATTCGGTGATCCTGGTTCGTGGTTATGGGTTAAATAACTGATTCGGTGATCTTGGGATGTATATCAACGAATAAAAGATTTGCATGTACATGGAACAATATTTTGAACAGTGGCTGCAAAGTGAAGATTCAAGGCTTGGGTATTGAGTCTAAGATTAAAGGAAGGATTGGAAATGGGAGGGATGTGCGATTCTGGCTAAACACGTGGATTTCAGATGAACCGCTAAAGACTGTGTTCTCGAATCTGTTTATGATTGACAAGAACAAACATTATAATGTGGCGGAAAGATGTTCCAGTGTGAATGGAAATAATGCCGTGGGATGGGATTGGTTAGTTGAACCGCATTCAGAGGCAGAAGTGTAGGAGTTGATCCGATGTGTTCAGTTGATGCACAAAGTTCGAGTAGGTGCAGTTGCAGATTGTTGGACTTAGTCTACAGCTTCGGATGCTGCGTTCTCTGTTGCTACAGTCAAGCAGTGGGTATCGGCTAGTGTCACTATGGAGAAGCGATATGTTTTTAAGTGGTGTAAGTGGACGCCAAGTAAATGTAATATATTTTTTTGGCGAGCTGAACAGGATAGATTGCCGACTAAGAAAGCTCTCAGAAAGAGGAATATTCATCTGGTGGATGATACATGTGTGCTATGTGAGGATGGGGAAGAGTCGATTGATCATATTTTAATAGCTTGTGGCTTCACTTCCAGGGTTTGGCAGCTCATTTCAAAATGGTGTGTTGTGCCGTTGGTGTACGCTTTCTAGGTAAAAGACTTGGCGGAGCTACGTAACAGCATAAATGGGTCGGAGGTCAAAAAGAAGGTTTTCAAAGGTATTATTATTATCACGGCTTGGTGTATTTGGAAGGCAAGTAACGAAAGACAATTCTCAAACATAAAGAAGACGTTGGTGCAAGTTACAACGGAGGTTAAAACGATTGGTTTCCTGTGGTATAAAAATAGATTTAAAATGGGTCATGTTGATTGGGAAAAATGGTGTAAATTTGACTTTATGTAATTGTTGGTTTGGCTCGGCTTTATCTCCGTCTTGAAGATAGTAAGCCGTTTGTTTTAACAAAAGTTGCTTTTAAAAAAAGATAACTTGGGAAAGTGCCATAGTTTTTAATCACAATTTGTTTTAATTTTAAATACGAGTATTTAAGTTCTTAAGCTCATGTGTAGTGGAGGGCGGTTATAAGGCGTTATGGGGATTAAAATATTATAAAGTAATAGAAAGGGGGGTTATAGAAAAAGGGGGTGTAGTGAGAAGGGGCGTTATGGGGCTTTATAAATGATTGGGTAATCATTGGTTAATTATTCTTTTCTTATTTAAATAATAATATTTTTCTTATTTAGATAATAATATTAATAATAGTAAAAATAATAATAATAATAATAATAATAATAATAATAATAATAAAAATTTAAACCGAAAGTTTATTAAATTAATAAAATAATAATAAAAAAATATTTAATATTAAAAAATAATATTTATTAAAATAAAAAATAATATATATATATATATATATATATATATATATTCAAACATTTGAATTTCAAACGGTTACTGTTCCAAACGTTTGAATTTCAAACGGTTCCCCCCCCCATTTCAAACGTTTGAATTTCAAATTCCCCCCTCCCCAAACGTTTAAAGTTCAAACGTTTGAATTTCAAACGTTCCCCACCCCCCCTCCTCAAACGGTTATATTTGTAACCCTATAAATACAAGACCAAAAACTCAATCTTAGTCACAACTCCTCCTCCTCCTCAAACCAATGAAAAATATGGGTGGCGGTTATGGTTACGAAGCTGCCGGACCGTCTAATCTCAGGCAGTACTCTCGCCGGAGCCGGCCACGGCGACTACCATTTTCGTCTCCTCCTCCTGCTGCACAACCAACCTTCTCTCCTCCTCTTCCTCCTGCTGCTGCTGCACAACCAACCTTCTCTCCTCCTCCACAACCTTGGTTCTATCCTCCTCCTCCTCCTCCTGCTGCACAACCAACCTTCTCTCCTCCTCCTCCTGCTGTTGCACAACCAACCTTCTCTCCTCATCCTCCTGCCACTCAAGCAGATGATGATTTCACGGATGAGGAGTTGGTCTGGGCCGTGGATTATACCATGGCTCTGAGGGAAATGGACCGACTAAGGTTGTCGGCACCCACCCCTCGGTGTAGGGAGAGTGCACCCACCCCCCACCACCAGACTACACCCACCCCCCACCACCAGACTACACCCACCCCTACCACCAGACTACACCCATCCCCCACCACCGAGGGGAGCCAACCGAGGAGGACTTGGAAGCACTAAGGTAAGCGATGGAAGAAGAACGCTTCTACTACTACTCGGATGCAAGGTTGTCTTCTCCTTGCCGCATCCCCTCGGATGCGAGGTCCGACGGTCGCGATAGCGACCGTTCTGTGTCACCTCCAGCGTATATGCTGGAGGACTGGGACAATTACTCTCCATAGTGGGGGGTTTAGGTTTTAATAAGTAATTTAGGATTATATTATGTGTTTATGTAATGTGTTTACGTAACGTTTTAATAAGTAGTTTAGGATTAGGAACTCTGTTTGTAATAAGTAATTTAGGATTGTATTTTTATGTGTTTATGTATTATGTGTTAATGTAATGGTTTAAGGTTTTATGTAATCTGTTTACATAAACTAACATTAAACACAAAAAACAAATAAAACATTAAACACTAAAACCTTAAACATTACAAATAAAACACTAAACATAAAACATAATATTAAACATTATTAAAACACTAAAACCTTAAACATTAAACAAAATAAAAACGCATCATAGATCAGGACAAAAGATTGGTGATGTGGAAGTCGCTGTCGTAGCGTTGCCGATAAGCGTCGTGTGTAAGTTGAATTGCCATCTGTTTGCTAACGCCAGGGTGCGCCTGCATCGTCGCTTCATAGACTGTGTGCCATCTCCTACAGTTATTTTGTATGGCATACCACTTACTGGAGATCTGATCGACGTTACGGTTGTTCGTTTCGGTAATTCGGTTGTACTCCTCCAATACATTGTGCCAAAAATGCTCCCTATTGTTTGGCGGGTGCTCCTTAGTGTTGATCCACGCCTTCACCAACTGGAGTTGATCTTGATTAGTCCACCCCGCCATTGATTTGTTTTGGGGTTTGTATTTGGGTTTGTTTTTGTTTAAAGTGTATGTGTTTATGTTGTTTGTGTATGTTGTATGTGTGTATATATATATATATAAGAGTTTGTTTGAATTTTTTTTTTTAAAGAAAACAACCGTTGAGCAACGGTCAAATACACCAACCCCAACAAAATCAAAGTGAAAACACCCATTGGATTTAAAACGCCCAACCCCAAAACGCCCCCATAACATCCGAGGGGGCGGTGTTCCCCGACGCTATGGTGACATAACCCCCCTACAACGCCACACTACGTTTGTTCTAAGAACCATCTAAATGCTTTAAACAGCCAAGCGAACTTCTACTATATTTCAAATCACATTCTTAATAGAAGTATCTCATTTAATTTTCTTAGTGTATAAGGGGGAATGGGTGCTTCTAGTTATATTCTTTTCACTTCACTAATTTACATCAATTTTGTTATTGTCACATCATTTCAATGATTTACTTCACTGAAACACTTTTTTGGAGGCAACACTCTACTAATTCACATCAATGAAATCTTTATTTTTTAGTTTTCGTCGAACACCGGTTGGATTGGGGGATCACGTATGTGAACTGGTGATATCGCACGCTCATCGTCTTTAATGATCATGTTGTGCAATATCATGCACGTATAGATGATGACGCTACACTTATCAACGGTCGTCGACCTCAAGGGTCAGTTGGTAATTCCCCATTTCTCCTTTAATGCTCCGAACGCTCGCTCAACATCTTATCTTGCCACCTCTTGCGACCTAACAAATTTCTTTTCCTTCGAATCGGTCGGATATCGACACGCTTTCACAAACGTTGACCAGGTTAGGTAGATGCCATCGGTAAGATAATACTCACGTTTATATAAGTGGCTATTTAAAGTAAATGGACACTGCAACGCCGTTCCGTTTCGTTGGGTAAGAAAAACTGAGGATTGTTGGAGAACATTTATGTCGTTGAGTGAACCGGGGGGGGACCAAAATATCCATGCCAAAACCACATATCTTGCGAAGCAACCGCTTCTAGCATGATCATAGGATATTGGTGATCGCCTATCATATATTGTTCTCGTAATTCCCTAGGACATGCTTGCATTACTAAATGAGTGCAATCAATGCTACCGATCATGCCGGGAACGTGATGTCTTTCTTCGTGTGATTCATACAAACATGCAATGTCGTGACTTGTTGGTCTTCGTAAAAACTCAGCCCCGTATAAGTTAACGACGACATTGCAAAAAAATTGTAAACATTAGTGCGACGTCCTCTCAGACGTACATAAATACTCATCATACTCATCTAGAGGATTACCGGTTGCGAGTTGTTTCACTGTTGAAGACACTTTTTGCATGGGCGTAAAACTCTTTCTAAACCAACCGTCCATGCCCTCTCTAAACCATTCGAAGTTTGCTTCAACATCTGCTACAATTTTTAGAAATAGACATCTCGACATGCGATACCTTAGTTTAAACTGTGTCTCGGTGCATTTTGGTATGTCCTCAAAATAGTCATCTATTAACCGAATATTGCCTCCCTCGCGATCACCTGTGACATATCTTTTTTAGATGTTGCTGTGTCTTCCTCTGCAGCTCACTTGGCAAGGTCCATGAGAAACTCAATGCTACTATCAGTTGAGTGTAAAATCGGGTGCACTTCGAGCGGGGGAATGAAAACTTGATCATCTTCGACCTCAATGTTACTCATTTTTTTAAAGTATGGAGATAATTTTTATTTTTTGATAGTAGACCGTGACATTGTATTGTGTATATACATAGCTATTTGATAAAAACGGTCACAAAATATGACCGTTTGAAAAAATTAAAATATATTAACGGTAAAAAATGTAATAAAAAATATATAAATTCAACCGTTGCATTAAATATACCACTATACCACCCCGTTAACTAGAACCGGATTTTTGTTCACGGGACCACTACCAGTATGAATAGTGACGGTGTTACCATGCTGATAGTAAAGTACCCGTAACCATTGACGTCCCATCTCCTAACAAAGCGAATTCATTTATTTCATTTCACGTGTCATCCATATAAAATCCTATCGTTTTATTAAGTAGGTAAAATGTATATGAGAATTGGTCAGAATAATATTATTAGATTCTCTTAATATTATACTGAAAGCTACAGCCCATGTCAACAAGTTTTTGTGTGACTTGATCGATTACTTATTCTATTACCCTAGGTGTTCTTATTAATAAATGAGACATGTTATTTGCACAATCCTAATTTTTAATTTGCACAATTCTCTACGGGCCGTAGAGGCCTCTACGGGTCAAAGAGGCCTCTACGGCCCTAGATATGAGGACCATCAATGAAGAGACTGACTTGCAGTGTGTCAGTCTGAAAAGTAACCCATCTACGGGCCGTAGAGGCCTCTACGACCCGTAGACACAGATGGTCCTCTACGGCTCATAGAGAAGATGGCCTCTACGACCCATAGATGGCCTCTACGAGCCATTTTCCAGCCATCTATGGGCCGTAGAGGTTTTTTTTTTTATTTATTTTTTTAGATTGTGTTGAAATGGATGTGTTGAGTTGGGTTTTTTTTTAATAAAAAGTAACAAAATTCAATACCTAATTAGACATCTTTATCTTAACCATAAATTGTTAATCTAATATCAAGCAGCGAAAATAAGAACTCAAAAATTTTTTATAAAAAAAATTTGATTATGCTATTTTACTTTTTATAAAAAAAACTTAACACAAACATTCCAACACAATAAAAAAAAAACCTTATCTCTACGGCCCATATAGGCCTCTACGGGCCGTAGAGGGGATCCCAATCATAGGTAGTCAGGATTGAACCTCGTACCTCGTTTTTCATGTTAATCTACGGCCGTAGAGACCTCTACGGGCCGTAGATAAGTCAAAAGTTAATCCCTACGGCTCGTAGATGCCTCTATGGACCATATATGATTGTGTTAATAAAATGCACCCTTGTGTGAATATCGGGAGCCGAATAAATTATACAATTAAAGAGATAAATTTGGCATTATTAGGATTATCATGTAAATGTTGTATGATAACGTAAGAAACAAGAAAGGAGAAACTTGGTTAGCTCATTTTTTAAATTGTATACAACTTTTGATAATTCCAAAGCAATTCAGATAATATTTGTCCTTGTTATATAAAAAAAGTCAAGATAAATCTTGTACATAAAATGATTAAGCAATAGATAGATGGGAAATTACGATCAACTTCGCCGAATTTCTACGAATCATTCATTGGTGAGAGTTCTAAACGATTGTGATTGAATCTTTGTTGCATTTACAATGATCATCACTAAATTCCAATATATCAAAATGCTTTTCATTAAACAAATTAGAGAGTGTGTTGAGGTCATATTAGTTTTTCACCAGCTATAACGGTTAATCGCCGACATTGATTCCCTATAAAAATGGTTGTATAAAAATTGCGACTAGTCGTCTAAGCCGTGGCTAGTCGGACTACATCAACCTTCGTCAGAGCAATTTCGGCAAAATTACAGGAAACTTTCAAGCCAAATCGGTCAAGTTACACCAATTCGTACAAAACCAGAGTCGCGTGTGATGGTATCAATGGTTTCTAATGCCGTTGAATGTTAAATTAAGTAATTTTTGGGTAGGGTTTGTGGTTATTGTTTGATAAACGATAAGAGAGAGGGGGGGAGAGAGAGAGGGAGAGAGAAAGAGAGAGGGAGAGTGAGAGAGAGGGCAAGAGAAAGGGAGAGAGAGAGGGAGAAGGAGAGAGGGAGAGGGAGAGAGAGAGAGGGAGAGAGAAAGGGAGAGAGAGAGAGGGAGAGTGAGAGAGGGCAAGAGAAAGGGAGAGAGAGGGAGAAGGAGAGAGGGAGAGGGAGAGGGAGAGAGAAAGGGAGGGGGAGAGAGGGAGGGAGAGAGAAAAGGAGAGAGAGAGAGGGGGGGGGGCATGGAGAGAGAAGGGGAGGTGGGGAGAGAGAAGGGGAAGGGAGAGAGAGGGGGAGAGGGAAAGAGACAGGGAAAGAGAGGGAGAGAGAGAGAGGGAGTGAGAGGCAGAGAGTGGGAGATAGAGGGAGACATAGAGAGGAGGAGAGAAGGAGATAAAGAGAGGGAGAGAGAGGGAGGGGCATAAAGGGAAAGGGAGGGAGAGAGGAAGAGAGGGAGAGAGGGGGAGAGAGAGAAGGGGGAGGGAGTGAGAGAGAGAGAGAGGGGGATAGGGAAAGAGAGGGCGGGGGGGAGGGAGGGAGAGATAGTGAGAGGGGGGGGGGGGGCGACATATGATGGTAAATTTGTAAATTAGGTTTTTACTAAATTTGGTAAATTTAATTTTACCCTTTTCATCATTTCTATTTTAAATTTTACACCCACATTTAATTATTTATGCATTAAGCATAAATTTAACATTATATAACTCCTTTATCATAACCATTTTACATTTTAGCCTAAAAATTGAAAATTTATGCATAGAAAGTATAGAACAAATAGTATACATAAATAAATTTCTAAAAATATAGATAAAACATTTGATCCGATTAATCGCTAGTTCTCACTGCATCAATCGACTAGCGCCTAACGAATTATACAACACTGCCTATATATATGACTTGTGTACACATTTCTTATTTTCACAAAAAATACAATAATACATTGACACTTTCTCTCTCTTAATTTCTTCTGTCTCTACTCTCTGTTTATCATGTTTACAGTGATTATATGAAAGAAAGCAGTAAATTAAAAATAGTATGTTGTAGTCCAATGTCAAGCAGTTGCCAAAATATCTAGTTAATTAGCAACTGAGAAGCAAGATTAGCAATATACTATTAATATTACATTATCTAGAAAAGCTTTAGTAAAATACTTTTAACTAATACTTATAGATAATGAATCCTGAGCTACTTTTCTGTCTCTAAAATCCCGTTGACATATAAACCTATGATTATCTTCAATACGCAAGCCAGGGTCAACCAGCAAGTTTCTATCTGATTTAGATTGATTACGTATTTAGATTCTTCTTTTTAGTTTTATTAAACTCAATTTGGATAACTTCTTCTTATGTAATAATTGAATTGAAGGAATCCTTAGTGTTCATATGAATTTTAGTATAATAGAAATATTTGACTAAGGGCTTACCATCATTTTTTAACGATTTTCGCTGGAGTTTTAATTTTCGTCTTCCTAGAATAATCCCTGTTGTACACATATAATTGAAATGTGTATCATGTTCCTAGAAGTTTAGGTTTGCTAGGTTTCATACGAATCTTTCCTTAGTATTCCAACGTACTCGACAAGAGTAAGATCTTATCTATACAATTAACGAATTTAACGATTAACAAATCCATATTCACTACTAGAAAACTGAGTATATGCAATTATTTTTAGGCAAGTATAGCCTTTTTGCGAAACAAAATGTGATGACAAAAAACTCCATGAGTAATCCCATTTACTACCGGTTGGTAATACATAATGAAATGAAGGTTGACATTTGAAAATCATAAACTAATGCAACAATCACTAAAGATATAGGCTGACAAGAATAATTCAAAGGGTATTCTTAATCCAATCATAAAATTTCCACTTGTCCACAACTATAAAATCAAGATTGTCATCACCTTCTCAATCACATTTCTTACACTTGTAGAAGATATGGCAAACCTCAAAAACCTTTGCTTGACTTTCTTCCATATTCTACTTCTTGCTTTTGCTTTGTCTAATATTGAAGTCAATGGTGATGGCCTCAAGTTAGGGTTTTATGAAAAAACATGTCCTAAAGTTGAGGCTATTGTACAAAATGTCATAGCGGATAAAATTTCATTAGCTCCATCTCTTGCTGCTCCTTTGCTCCGAATGCACTTTCATGATTGTTTCGTTCGGGTTAGTACATGTTGCATGGCTTTCTTCTTACACTTTTAAAGTTTATAAGTAAAATATATAATTACAATGTTACTTCGCAAAATTAGACCGGAGACATTATGGTCGCTAGACTAGTAGGGTTATTTACACTTAGGGGTTGTTTGGTTGGTTAAGTGCTGAATCATTTTTGTAAAAATGAGTCTTTTGTTCACGTATTACGTTAAAACTCATATACTAGTTATATCATACGATCTATCTTATTTTTTCATTTGTAGATATGGATATAGAGAATATTTTTTTTGGATAGTTACAATCTAAAAAGAGACTTTAAAACTTCATAAATGGTATTCAGATTGCAAATATATCAAATATTGAATTAATAATCATTTATTAATTTATCTACAGGGATGTGACGGTTCGGTTCTAATAGACTCTACCAAAAATAACCAAGCCGAGAAAGACGGATTTCCCAATCTTTCCCTTAGAGGATTTCAAATTGTTGATGCAGCAAAAAACTGCTGTAGAAGCTGCTTGCCCCGTGTTGTCTCTTGCGCGGATATCTTAGCTTTAGTAGCTCGAGATGCCATCTATCAGGTAATTATCACTATACAAGATACGTACGTTGTTCAGGGGGGGGGGGGGGGGGTGTTTGTTCTTTTATCTCTAAAATCTATCTTTTTGCATTTCCAAAAAGATAAGTACATATGTTTTTTTTTTTTTTTTTTTTTTTTTTTTTTTTTTTTTTTGTAGATTAAAGGTCCTTATTGGCCTGTGCCATTGGGGAGAAGAGACGGAAGAGTATCAATAGCATCCGAGAGTTTGACTATGCCTTCTCCTTTTGATGATATTACTCGACTTAAAGCACAATTTGCCGCCAAGGGCTTGAGTGTTAAAGATCTTTTGTTGTTCTTTCAGGTATTTTTGTCCATTTTGTCACCAACTAAAATTGACAGAAATATAATACGATCATTCACATAATTTTTGTTCATTGAAGGCATAATATGCCAATCAAGTAATCACTAGAGAATAAATAAACCGTAATAAAAGCAAAGTAATGTCTTTGGTAGACTAGGGTTTGCTATTCAAAAAGGGGTGGCGGCGCAGCCTGTTGCCCGTCTAACTTCTATTGTGATGTAACTTTCGTATTTTGTTTTAATGAAACTCATTGTTGGGCTAAAAAAAAAAAAACAAAAGTAATGTACTATGTATTGTCTATAGACTATATATACAAATACATGCAACAACATAGATAACTACAACCTACAGAACTAACTGATACATTTACTCTAATATAATCATACATTTATATTTTGCCTATTCTTTATGCAGGAGGGACACACTGTAGGGACTTCACATTGCCTTGGAGTAGCAGTTCGAATCTACAATTTCACAGGCAAAGGTGACACCGATCCTTCACTTGATTCGGATTACATACCTTACTTGAAGAGTAAATGTAAAACCTGCCGATACAACCACACTGATTGAGATGGACCCTGGGAGTTTCAGAACATTCGATGAAAACTACTACACTAATGTTTTAAAAAGGAGAGGTTTGTTTGTATCAGATGCTGCTCTTCTTAATGACTACGAAACAAGCGCTTATGTGAAGCTGCAAGCACAGTCTAAGGGTCTACATTCTTGAAGGATTTCCAAGAATCAATGGTTAAAAGGGTCAAATCGGCGTTCTGACTGGCGATGCTGGTGAGATCAGGCGATATTGTAATAAAATCAACTAAATGTGTTGATTGATTTCTTTCTTGTTAAAAAATTCAGCAAATGAAGCTGATGCGTGGTTTGATTTAATAAGGAGATCCGCGCCTGGGATCTTGCTCACTTGAGTATGATACATGTGTATGGTATTGTTGTATATATTTGTGAAGATAATTTATTTATGAAATGTGTTGTTGAACCAATACCATTGTGACAAAATGTACTCGGAACTTGGATCCTATATATCAATCCTAAATGGGCCTGTGAGTGGACACAATTTCTAGCGACTCCTAGTTAGTTACTATCATTTCTGGAATTTTTTTTGCATAAATAGGCATTTTCACATGGGGGTAAGTGTTTATAGGTAGGTTGAGTAAAAAAAAAGCACAAATAGGTAAGGATGATATTGGTTTGGCGACACTGAATCAAGTTTTTTGAATGTATCTAAATGGTTTAGCGACATTCATTAAAATATTTTTGAATGTATGGAATTTGTTTAGCGACATTAAATTTTTTTTTGATTGTCTCCAAACGGTTTAGCGACAATGAATAAAATTTGATTGTAAAAGAATGGATTGGCGACATTAATTTTTTTTTTGAATGTATCTAAATTGTTTAGCGACATTGAATTTTTTTATTTGATTGTATATGAATGATTTGGCGACAATCAATATGTATTTGAAAGTGTGACAATGGTTTGGCGACATTGATTTTTTTTATTTGAATGTATATGAATCGTTTGGCGACAATGATTGAATTAGGGTTTAGGCATTTTCACGACATTGAATTATTACTTATTCTTATTCTGTTTAATGTATAATCAAAATTAGGGTTTAGGTTTAGGAAGGTTGGCGACATTTTACTAAGTCGCCAATTGGTTTCAAAACTTTCACAATAATTTTACTAAGTCGCCAATTGGTTTCAATACTTTCACAATAATTGTACTCCAATATTATAAAAGTATTTAAAAAAGTTCCAAAATTCTACAATTTTTCAGCTATTTAAGGGATAGACCCCAAGCCAAAATTGGCACAACAAACCATCAGTCTTAAAAACAACATTTTTTTTTTAGAAAATCTACTTCCCCCATAACCTTCCAACCACAACCGATGGCTTCATTCTGTCCGTACTTGGTTAGATTATATTGGGGTGGTCGTTTTTCATACGTTAACGGGGCTGTTCAACATGATGATTGTCTGGTAACAACTAGCTTTATCATGCGAGCGGAGATGTCATTTGAAGATCTAGTTGAAGCCGTATGCAGTCATATTAACATTAACAAAGAATCGGTTACTGTTCAACTACTGCTTGCTTTCACTTTCCAAGGGTCCTCTCAAACATCCAAGATCTTCAACGACGATGGGGTTCGAATGATGGACTATCTGGCCGTAGAGGGATGTGGCCATTTTGTTGCGGAGATCTACGTTGAATGGCAAGAAGCTCCTCCATTACAGCATATTAGTTTTACTAACTTGCTGCGTGACGTGGCCAACGTAAATGTTGATGCGCCCTTGGATTTTCACATTGATGCGGAATCAATCCAAGTTGCTGCCAGTAACGACCAAAACGATGAGGTAGGTTCCCCTATGACGGATGAAGAAACCGTTGCGGAACCTCAATATGTTGCCGGTAACAAGCAGAACGACGGTTTCGACGAGTCCGGAAGCGGGGACTCTGAAGACACGGAAGATAGTCAACCCGAAGCACCCGTATCAGATGAAAGTTCCTCTGAAGACGAGGCCTCAGCCAATCAGCCCGACCCGCCCCCCGTGACCGAAGAAACTGGCGGATTAGCTTTGCAGTTACTTCCACATCAACACAACGTTCCCGAAGATGATGTGGAGGTAACTGATTACATGGTTCCGGATTACGAAGATGACGACTTTGTCTTATGGAACCCACGTATGAAAGATATCCGTGTTGGTATGTATTTCAAATCCAAAGATGAGGTTGACGGTGCAGTTAGACAGTGGAACGTTCGACATGGTCGAGAGATGTTCGTAAAGGAAAGCAAAAAAAAATTATACAAGGTCATATGTTACAGCAGAAGACCAAAATTTGTAAATCCTTTCGGTGGTGCTCGAAAGTGCGAGTGGCGTTGCACCACAACCAAAAAGCCTGACGCGCATTATTGGCGAATTATTGTGTGGGGTCCCGAACACACATGCTATTCAACGGTGGTACGTAACAGCAACAAAAGTTTACGGTCGAAGGTTATCGCTACACACATCCTCCCACAAATTCGTGCGGACATTAAGTTTAAGGTAAAACAGATTCAAACGTATGTCAAGCAACATTTGAACGTTGATGTTACGTATTCTAAAGCGTGGCGAGCACGAAGAAAGGCAATAGAACTTATCTACGGTGACTGGGACAGCAATTTTGAGGCGCTACCCACGTATATTACTCGGTTGCAGGATCGGAACCCAGGAACGGTTGTTTCTTTCTATAACCATCCACAGGGAGAGCAGTATTACCCCACATTTAAATATGTGTTTTAGGCCTTCGCAGCCTCTTTCCGCGCGTTTCATCGCTACATGCCTGTCATCTCAGTTGACGGGACACATCTAAGAGGACCGTACCGAGGTAAGTTGTTGATTGCTGTAACAAAAAATGCCAACAACTACATCATGCATGTGGCTTATGCTGTGGTCGACGAAGAGACCGTACATAGTTGGTGTTGGTTTTTCCATAATCTTGGAGAATATGTCTCCCTTCGTAGCATGGGTCCATTGTGTGTTATATCCGATAGACACAACGGCATAATTAATGCAATGGAAAACCTTCCAGGCTGGATGGAACCCAACGCCTACCATCGTTATTGTCTTCGTCACGTTAGAAGCAATTTCAGTGGGAGGTTCAAGAATAAACAGCTACGGAAACTCTGTTGGAATATTGGTAGCACATCTCAGTCAACAAAGTATCAGTGGTTTGTTCGCGAAATGAGGGCGCAAAATCAACAGGCTTGGGACTATCTTAACAACATTGATAAGAGTAAGTGGACGGTCAAGTATGATAGAGAGCATCGTCGTTGGGGTAACCTAACGACCAACATTTCCGAGTCCATGAACAATGTATTGCGTGAAGCTCGACTACTGCCAATCACAGCTCTGATTGACTATACCTTTCGTAGAGACATCGAGCAGTATGTTAAGCACACTGAGATTTCTCACAGTTGCAACTCCTCTCTACCACCTCGCATTTGGAGCAAGTTGAGAAACTATACTCAGTAGCAATGCAACATGAGGTGAGGTGCTTTGATCGGAATGATGCAAGGTTTAATGTTCTTTCAAGATTTGAGACAAATGACCGAGGCGGAATGACTACACCGTTGAGTACAAAAGCAGGGTATGCACGTGTGGGAAATGGCAGATGTATAGATTTCCGTGTTCCCATGCAATTGCCGTTTGCAATTGGATGGGTAAACAACCTCACAATATAACTGATTGGAGATACCATACGAACACATACATGGAGCAGTACAACGGTCACTTCTACACGTTAGGACCTAAGTCTGAATGGCCTCAGGCGGAATGGAGAATTAAGGGGGACCCATCGATGATTACAACACATCGAGGAAGAGTGCGTTCGAGAAGAATACGCAATGAGATGGATGTGAACTATGACGATCGCCCGAGGACTCGTACATGTAGCATCTGTGGAGAGACGGGCCATAACAAGAAGTCGTGTAAGAATGCAGTTGGTCTTGGGACTCAGACTTAGTGAATGATCCTACAGGGTTCTGTCAGCCGTATCAACAATGTCATCCTTCTATGCAAGTTTAGTTTATCGTAATCGTATTTTCTTATTTTTTTACTATCTATGTAATGGTATCATCGTTGTGTTCATTTTATGGTTATGTTGTATTTTGGATTCGTAATGTCATTATAATTATTGTACTATTAGTAAACAAACCAACCACATAAAATGACGTCCGTGCCTTTTCGTGACATGTCGTACCGGGCCACGGGCGGTCGGTTGACGGCCGAATTTCCGACGGACCAGTTGTATGACCCAAGGACAGCACGTCCGAGGCTCCGGTGGCCGTAGAGACCGGGCCGGGAGACGGATAAGTGGGGCCAAAAAGGGCACCCTGGGCCACTTTCAACACTAAAACAAACCACATAAATATATTCCATTATGCAACACTATGAATCCAAGTTAAGTTTTCACAAGTTAGGGGGGGTACAAATATGTGATGATATTATATAGGATTATTACAGAAACCAGGACTGCCACAACTAGGTAGATGACAATATCTACCACTGGCACCACATAGGGGTTGACTCACATTCTGATTTGGGGGGGTACTAATAATAGATGTTAACCCCATTAACATGGATGTGAACGAAGCAGATGTACATAAAATAGCACTCCCATCATCATCATAATTATCAAGCAACCTTGCAAACTCATCATAGTCCACATCATCATATATGGGAGTATCCGGAAGTCTTGAAAGCCCTGCTTCGTCATTATCAAGACTTCTTGACGGCCCTGCTTCGTCATTATCAAGACTTCTTGACGGCTCTGCTTCGTCATTGTCAAGACTTCTTGACGGCCCTGCTTCGTCATTATCAAGACTTCTTGGCGGCTCTGCTTCGTCATTCTCAACACGTCTTGATGGCCTTGCTTCGTCATTATCAACACGTCTATGCTTCTTGCGCCCTGAAACCTTTTCAGGTCGGCTTCCGTCAACTTGGAAACCGCTCGGTTGATTTTGAAGACGTGAAGGATAATTCAGACGATCTCCTTTGCGAATTGAAGACAACACTGCGCTGGCAGTGTTTTGAATGTCTCCAAATTGTGTAGGAGCGCTTGCCATATACCGAGTTGCTTGACCATGTATCTCAGTATACCCTTCCAGCTGCAATAATATTAAAAAAACAAATATTAAAATAGTATTTTGCATTATATACTAATTCATAATTATTAAAGTGATATACAAACCAGTAGTGCGGTAATCGACCCATTATCTCGGGATCCGGTTTGTTGGTACCGGATTATTCATCGGGTTGGTGACGTATCCAACGGTGTTTTCCAAATACCAAGTTATGTAATTTGGAGACACAGAAGGAACTATCATCCGTTCCCCCCCTTCCACTCTATTGGCTCTGCGATTGTCCCAGAAAGATATATAGGCGGCATGTTGATCTGTCCAGTTTACGTGACTTCTCCCGGCACGCTTCATTGCACGCAATTTACTTTGGACTTTAGGGGTAAGGGGAGGATCCAAAGGTCTCAACTGACGGAACCCGAACTGTCTAAGGACCCTCGCTGGTGAGTGGTATTCAACTACGTGCATCCACACAATGTAACACTCACAGCACCATGAATCCTCCCCGTCTCTGCAATAATCCGGCAAAGATTGAAACGCTTCTTCATATGGTCGCCAAATAAACTGGTGCACAAAAAAAAATTATTAAGACATGGTACAAATTTAACCAGTAACATAACGTAAATTAACTCTTACCGACTCCTCATGAAGATTTTGTAACTGTGAACGAATTTGGCGTAAGGAGTGTGACGCGACTTCCCTAAAGTCGTGTTTAACACGCCAACTATAAATATAATTATAAAATCAATCATTAGTTAAATTAACAGGTTTTAATAAATATTATGTAGGCATAACAGAATACTTACAGGACACCAAATGGTTTTCCAGCTGGCAAGTTGGGTATAATTCTGGGGGATAATACCCGGACTCTGGTCCAGGCCCACAATTGCAACAAATACATAGGACCTGCCACCGATTTTGTGGTCCCTAGTGCTGCTTTGCATAAGTTGCGATACAACCATGCTAACACAGCACTCCCCAACTTAATTTCCCACATTGCTTAAGATTCAACAATTGTGGTAAAAATGACAACGACACAAAACCATGGTTTGTGTCAGAAAAGAGACAAACATGACAAAATAATTAATATCACACATCTTGCGCGTTGTGTGATCTCGCCCTCAGTGGCGTCAGCTGGTAACGGAGCCTTTATTTTTTCTAAAATTATATTGGACTCCACAGTGTTTCCTTTCCGGAAATTGTGAGGCTGATTGACTACACCCAACATTTCTGCGATATACTCTACTCGTTCCGCATCATCTTTCATGTTTAATTCGGCTCCGGTGACCGCTGCACCATTAATCCGCAAACCCATTAGGACGTTAACGTCCTCTAACGTCACTGTGGCCTCACCAAATCTTAGGTGAAACGTGTTGGTCTCAGGACGCCATCTTTCAACAAGGGCAGCTATCAGCCCTCGGTCAATCATGCGGTATCCGCATTCAAGAACTCCAATAAAACCAGCGATCCGCACCAAATGTTGAATGCGTGGATCTAACGGATGGATGCGAATTTCCCGCCAAAATGGTTGGTCCCCTTTCTACAATCAAATGCCTTACACTGTTCGCCATTTCCTTCAAACAACATCGCAGAACGATGTTGTGGTTGAGCCCAAAGAAGTGCATTATTGCGAGGACCGGGGTTTAGATATGCCATATTAAGAGGATTTGTGAAATAATATATCAACTTCAATTACTTTTTTTTTGTGTGTGTGTGTGTGACTAGACTGCCTTTAAGTTTTGTGAATGCACCTGATGAAAACGAAGTCCAATTTATAGCATGGTTTTTGTTGTCTTCTTGTCACAATAATTGTACCATTGTCGCCAATTGGTTTCAATACTTTCACATTGGCGCCAATTGGTTTCAAGACTTTCACAATAATTGTATCGTTGGCGCCAATTGGTTTCAAGACTTTCACAATAATTGTACCATTGTCGCCAATTGGTTTCAAGACTTTCACAATAATTGTACCGTTGGCGCCAATTGGTTTCAAGACTTTCACAATAATTGTACCGTTGGCGCCAATTGGTTTCAAGACTTTCACAATAATTGTACCGTTGTCGCCAATTGGTTTCAAGACTTTCACATTGGCGCCAATTGGTTTCAAGACTTTCACAATAATTGTACCGTTGGCGCCAATTGGTTTCAAGACTTTCACAACATATTTAAAAACATATATTACCATTAATGAAATTGAACAATACAACATATTATCAATACTGATTATACATAAAAAAATTAGGTTGCCCTCTGGTGCGTTGTGGTCTCCCTGGTAAAGTCGGACTACCAGGATCAGGAACATTTAAATTCAAGCTCAGGTCAAGGCGGGGCGGTGGTGTAACATTGACATACCTTCACGGTGGTCTTGTTGATCTTGATTAGGTGCATAATACTGATAATCAGTGTGATTATCAAGCATAAAAGACAACAATTGTCCTCGTGGGGTAAACGTGTCTTGTTGTTGTTGGGCTACCCGAATATTCACATTTTGTTCATTAAACTGCGGGTTTGTTTGAGGTTCCCCTAAGGCGGACAACAACTCATTAACTGCCCCCGGACTTAAGTCAGGAAGCCAACCACTTTCGTCATTGAAACCTACACCAACCCCAGCGCCAAACGATCCAGCCCCACTGGCAAACGCACCAAACCCACCGCCAGACGTATAATGTCCACTGCTTAACGCCCCAAACCCAACGGCAGACGTACCAGGTCTACTGGCAAACGAACCAAACCCGCCTACAAACGAACTACCCCCACCGTTAAACGCCGCACCCCCACCACCCCCAATGCCATACGAACCACCCCCACCACCCCCAATGCCATACGAACCACCCCCACCACCCCCAATGCCATACGAACCACCCCCACCACCCCAATGCCATACGAACCACCCCCACCCTCAAACGCACCACCCCCACCCTCAAACGCACCACCCCCACCCCCACCCTCAAACGCCACTGTCACCACCCCCACCCCCACCCTCATACGCCACTGTCACCCCAGTGTCACCACCCCCACCCCCACCCTCAAACGCCACTGTCACCCAAGTGTCACCGCCACCCAGTCCGCCATCATTAACAACTGTATCATCAGAAGCAGGTTGACGACGTCGTCCCCTTCTTGCCCTTTGAGTTCTTGGCGCCATATGGAGGTTGACCGGGTTTGCTGTCAAATGCGTCTGATACTGTGAATATTCTTGCGCATCTGACATTTGCATAGTGTGGTGGGCAACACTTTGAATGAATTGGAGATTCTGGGTTCCATCCCCCGCTCCAGCTTGAGAGGATGCGTTGTAAATTACACCCATTGACTCCCTCTACAAAAAAAAAAAACAAAATGTATTAAATTGAAAAAACAACAACGTTTTTGAAATAAAATACGAAAACATTGAATACCATCATTTGAAGTCTTGCCCCGTCATCTTGAAAAGCAGGAGGAGGCATAGGTACTTCCCTGGGATTAGATACGTATACAACTGTGCGCGCATTATACCACGGCATGTAGTCGGGGTCAACGGATCGGGTCCTAATAATTTCACCGTTGACAAGAGTTTTGTCACGGTTGTTCCACCCGCTAACATACTCAGCGTGCGTAGTGAGTCAGTTAGTCCCGGTTTTACCTTGCCGGTTTAACTTGTGCAACCTCTTATGCTCACTAGGCTGTATGCTGATAGGGTGCGGCACCTGTTGCACCATCCCAAATTGTCTCATTACCCGTTGCGGATAATGATGTTCGACAATAGCCCAATATATCAATGGGCAGGTACTCATCCAGCTTTTCATACCACTTCTACAGATTGGTGGCAGCTTTTCAATGATATCATTGTAAGGGGTCCAGTTAAACTACAAAAAAAAAATATAGTTAGTTACAAAGAATTGAACACAAGATAAAATACGATGACCACAAAATAATTACGTGGCTCCGGTGTAACGATTGCAGTTGAGAACGATATGTTCTCAAGCAGTGTGATGGGGTTCCAGAGAAGTTGAGTTTCTGCTCTTGCCACCTATACAATGAACATGTATAAATTTACAAAAACATGAGTACTATTATATTTTTCGTAATTTGCATAGTACTATAAGTTTGTTACTGTAGATTACCGAGCTGCCAACGGAACGGAATGATCGAAATTTACGTCTATCTTCGGGCCTATGCTTCGAAACCTTTCCCATGCCCAAACTTGTAAAATGAAGGCTGGGCCAGAAAGGGCCGTTGCATCGGGTGCTGTGGCATCACACAGGTTTCTATACAGATAGGCTAAAACTGCACTACCCCAACTGTACAATGAACATCTTCGTAGATCATCTAAAAGTTTTAGACGGTGCAACGAAATTCTATTGTTGGCATGATCCGGAAGTATTGTGCAACCAATAAGATAAAATATTATCAACCGTGCACGGATAATGCACTCTTTGTCGCTTGCTTCAACTTCAGAAAATGGTTTCTCTAACTCTCTTATAATTGTAGGTGACTTAAGAGCTTTGCCAACAAAATCATTTGGCTCGGGGGTAAAACCTAACAAAATTTCACACATGTTGATGGCCTGCTGCTCTGTAATAGGAGTTTCAGGAGCCGATACCACAGCACCCTCTATCGGTAATCCCCACAACACGTTGATATCCTGTAGGGTGATGGTGGCTTCACCCACAGGTAGATGAAATGTGTGCGTTTCTGGCCTCCAGCGCTCGACCAACGCAGTTATCAGTGAGTGGTCCAGGTACCGATAACCACAGCTTAACACCCCACCAAGCCCGGCTTCTTGTATGATACTTTTTACCCGTTCACCTAGCGGGTTTTTAGCCAGAAATTTCCATAAACTTCTATCACCGCGTTTCACCATTAGGGTTCGTTGTATTTTTCAGGATTTGTGAAAACACACAACGCACGGTGATCGTTGTGTAGAAACAACACATTGTCTTCAAGAGGACCCGGGTGTAAGTTGTAATTCATTTTCCGATCACTGCTAAATATATCAAACTTTGAAAGATTTTGAGACTGAGATGATTGACTGAACTTGAGTTTGCGACCTCCTCTATTGTTATATAACAAGCTCTTATCATCCATCTCATCCATCTTCCTGCAAATCCTCTATTCACGAAATGATTATTCACTGAAGGGAATCATGTCATACACACAAATGCAATAAAGAGAAACCCGTGACTTATTTTTTAGGTTTAAGAAGGTTGGCACCGTGCATGAAATGAAAGGTTATTCACTGCAAACCTATTCATCTCAACCAGTAACCTATTAATAAAATCAATAAAATACACAACCCATCTCACCTCGTGACTACTTTAGTGTGTCAAGTTAAATCATTGTCCCCAAATTGAATGAAGACAATTGAATAACTCCAAATTATCATATTGAATGTCGCCAATTCATACATATACAATCAAATAAAAAAATTCAAATTCAAAATGCCTGAACCCTAATTCAATCAATGTCGCCAAACGATTCATATACATTCAAATAAAAAAAATCAATGTCGCCAAACCATTGTCACACTTTCAAATGATTGTCGCCAAATTATTCATATACAATCAAATAAAAAAATTCAATGTCGCTAAACAATTTAGATACATTCAAAAAAAAAAAATTAATGTCGCCAATCCATTCTTTTACAATCAAATTAATATAAATAATTGATTGGCACCCGTGACTTTGTTTTTTAAAATTAATAAAACTCAATGTCGCTTATTGGTTTGAAAACAATGTTTCTATTTTTTTTTTCAATGTCGCCAAAGCAAATTGGTTTTTTATTAATGTCGCTAAACCATATGGGGACATAGAATTTGCAATTCAATGTCGCCAAACCAGTGTAAGACAATCATATTTTTTTAATGTATGTCGCCAAATAAGTTGTAAACAATCAAAATTTTTAATTCAATTTCGTCAATTCAATTGGTGACATACCTATTTTTGCTTTTTTTTTTTCTCACACACTAAAATAACTTGTTTGGTAAAACACCTGGTTATGCAAAAAAATTCTTGGTTCGTCGTGGAGCAACAATAAACCGACACAGGCAGCCTGAACTGAAGCTTGCGCACCACTCTAGTCCTGTCCTCCCGCCATCAGCGAAGAAGAAAGAAGAAAGATGTTGCTGGAACTGCCGCGATTAACCAACTCTCTCCGGGAGCCATTCGACGCCGATCAAGCTTATCTCCACCGTAAATCTCTCCTTCAATCTCTCCACAATCGTCTAAGGTAACTTATTATTATTATTATTATTACTACTACTTTCATTGCCAAACCCTATATGGCTATAACATATCCGTTTATTCAATACTCAATCTATACAGTTTGTTTCTTGTTTTCCTTAACTAAAATTTTAATTATCGTTAATAATTAGCTCGGCTAAACCAGTTGACGAGTTCGAAGTTGCTCGGAAGATCGTTCATCGATGGGATGAAGGTACTTGTTATTTGACTCTTGTAGAGAAAGTTTTAGGAATTAGGTTAGGTTTTTATAACAGTTAGGAATGGACTTGTATAGTTTTATGATTTGCTTTGTGATACTGATACTGCTAGGTGTGAGACTCCGATTAACTGTGAATTTTCTTGCAGTAACTTTATTGTTTAGTGATGTTTGATGATTGATATATGTATGCATAGTTGCATACAAGATGTGGTTACAAAACTAAGGTATATTCCATTTCTTATGTTGTTTGTTTCGACGAAAGAAGGAATTGTAATTGTACAACTACATACGGAAGGGAATCTACATTCCAATTCCATCCGGATTTCATTCCATTTTGTGAAACAAACTCCACTAAATTCCAAACTAAATTACAGTTTCCGATCGAATTCCAATTCCTATTCCATTACGTTCCACGAACTGAACGCTACCTAAGTTTACAGTTTTTTATAGGTGGTGCCGTGGTGGAATCTCTTTTTACCTGTGTCATAGCAGTTAAGAGTAGGCAACGGATAGAAAATTTGAAATTCAAATTGAAACAAATAGGCAATGGGTGGTTTGAGATACCGATTCACCACTCAACTACTTGTGGCAATCTGAACATGAGTTAAGATACAAAAATCACCACTTAATTCAAGTTTAGAATCCAAAGAACACCATCCAAGCATAAACAGGAAACAAACCGGTTATTCTCACACAAGTATAGAAACATAGAATAGAAACTTTTTTATAATCAAAACTCAATGCCCGTTAATTAAACTTCAAAGTGCATAAATAGGAAAGAAACAAGACTCATGCAAGTTAAAAGCAAATCACTACATCCTAGAAACCAGAAAACAGCCCATGATGGAGACCTACTAACATAAAACGATCCAAAACTGCACCATAAAGTAACTACCTTGTTGACCCGTACATGTCACACTATGTTTTTGCTTGACATTGATGATTATTTAGTTATTCTTTTCATCTGTAAGGACATTTCTTTCACCTATTTGAAGGCCCGCCATGTCACTTATTGAAGTCTGTATGATTTACCAAATTTTTTAGACTGATACAGTTATCACATTAAATTTTGGAGGAAACACTATAATAGGAAAACGAAGGTTTTACATTTTGTAAAAAGATATGATTAACGTGACATTGATGAATGGTGTGAGTATTACTATCATTTGGGTTTGTTTATTGAGGGAACTGGCTATGTGTTGTTAGTTTGCTACAACATGAATCTGCAGTTTCCCTTGGCAAGTAGTACAACAGCTGTAGGGTCGATTGGAAACGTTTTAACTTTTGCATGTGTGCTTATAATTGATGTAGCTTCTGTTGAAGTCCGCCAAGCATACAGACAATTTGTTGGGGCGGTGGTTGAATTGATTGGTGGGGTGGTGGTTAATGAGGAGTTCAAAGAGGCAGCGTTGGCAGTATATAAGCTTTTTGGTGCCCGTGAAGAGGAGGAAAAAGATAATTTAACATTCATTGAGAAGAAGTAAGATACCGTTTCATTACCCTTTAATAATTACCGTAACAGGGTTAGTTCTGATTATTTGATGTGAAGAGAAAATCTTTATTGTACAAAATGTATGTTTTTGATGCAGATCTGAACTGCAAAAATTACTTGGTCATGTTTCGGATGCAAAGCTGCAAAAGGTTGTTAATGCTGTTCAAAGTCTTTCCAGTTTGCAGCCAGACAACCATGAGTCAATATCTTTACTTGAGAGACAAGTAAATGGGAGCGAAGATAGACAAGAATTTGGTGCAGATTTGGTTTTTCACCATCCAACACGGTTCTTGGTTGATGAATCTTTTGAGGATGGAGAGATGTGGGGGGAGGGTACAAATGTAACTTCTACTTCACTTCATGGGGAGTGGTATGATCATAGAGAGAACACAAATAGAATATTTGATTTAGAATGGTTAAGAGATGAGTGCAATAAAATAGTAAAAGGTAGTACTTCTCAGCTTCCTCAAGATGAACTAGCAATGGCTATTTGTCGGGTACTTGAATCTGACAAAGCTGGTGACGAGGTAATGAAATAAACTTCTTTTACTCTGATCTTGTCAATTTTGAAGTATATGAAATGGTTTCTTGTTTGGATTTAAGTTATTTTAGTGCTGTTATTTTTGTTTTGAAGATAGCTGGTGATTTGTTGGATCTAGTTGGTGATAGTGCATTTCAAACAGTTCAAGACCTCTTATCGGTGAGAGAACAGTCATTCTTGTTCTTGCGTTTGGCTTATAAACCGTTTTCTTTTTATTTTGACTTCTGTCATATTGTCACTTGAAATTAGCGGATTATAATGGCTGATTGTTTTGCGATGGATGGATTGTAATGTAATTGCAGATACTTTAGAGTTTGTTGCATTTCTTTATTCATTATCATCAGTGTTTTGTGATATTTTATTATATCCAGCATAGGAAGGAACTTGTTGATGCCATTCATCATGGGATGTTGAACTTAAAATCTGAAATGGTTGCTAGCTCTCAACCACGCATGCCTAGCTATGGTACTCAGGTATGCAGTTGCTGATTTGTTGTTATTGTTTGGTGAGTCATCATGACCTTCCTATATGTCAAATTTCGGTGTAAAAAATATGTGCAGGTTACTGTTCAAACAGAATCAGAAAAGCAATTTGATAAATTAAGACGCAAAGAGGAGAAGAAACACAAGCGTGGAGCAGATCATGGGTTTGACAATGACTTGTCTGTTATGAGTTTCAGTTCTTTACTTCACGCAAGTGCAAAGAAAAGCCCATTTGATGATTTGATTGGGCTTGGTGATGGGTCCAATACACTTGCACCTACTGCTCTTCCTCAGGGAACTACTAGGAAGCATCATAAGGGATATGAAGAAGTGTCCATCCCACCCACACAGACTGCACCCATGAAGCCTGAAGAGAAGCTGGTACTTTCAGTGTGTTTTCTATAAATAATTTATGATCATATTTGTCAGATGAGTATAAACACTTCCCTTATCCTAATTGGTTTTTTAATGCATGTTCGTAGTTTTCTGCTTGTGATAAATTATATTTTAATTTATACAGTGACTTTTTGCTGGTTTGTTAATGACGTTAGGATATAATATTATTATTTTTTTATCCAGATAAGATTTGACTTCTTATAGGCATAAATATTACATTCAAAATGCTCCATCTTCAATCTTTTAATTCCTATAATATATGAAAGCATTCACCAATCAGCACCAAAGGCCACTTTTTTTTTACCAAAATAAAACAAAAAATAAAATTATTTCAAACCTTTTGTAGGAAAAGTAAATAAGAATAGTTCTAACAACTTAGAATTAGAGTGAAGCATGTTTGGTGTGTTGATGATAGTGTGCAAATTAAATTATGCTGCGCTGAGTAGGTAAATTGCCGAAGTTAGATTGTGACTATTAGTATCCCATTTTTCTTTCTTATTGATATTTATGTTTTTATCAGATTGAAATAAAAGAGTTGGATGAATTTGCACAAGCTGCTTTCCAAGGCTATAAGACACTCAACCGCATTCAGAGCAGGATATTCCAAACTACGTACCATACTAATGAAAATATTCTGGTCAGTTTGAAATTTGCTAAGCTCATTATTAAATGATTTCAAAATTAAGATCTTTCTCTGATAAGCAATCATCATGTGTTTCAGGTTTGTGCTCCAACGGGAGCTGGCAAAACAAATATAGCTATGATTGCTGTTCTGCACGAGGTGCACACATTCACAATCCTCATAGATATTAGTTTTTTTTTCTGTAACATTTAGTTTGACAACTAAGTTATAACACACATTGTACCTGTTGTTTCCCACTGAGGTATCTAACCTCCATTTTCGTATGATCTTGTTCTTGTGCCATTAATCTTAATTAAGTGATAACTTTTCAGATTGGACAGCACTTTAAAGACGGATATTTGCATAAAGATGAGTTTAAGATAGTTTATGTTGCTCCAATGAAGGTAGAACTGATATTATTACCATTTGACCCCCCTTTCTAATTATGCTTACTATTTTTTTTTCCTTTTCTTGTGACATGCAATCTTTAGGCGTTAGCTGCTGAAGTTACCAAGGCATTTAGCCAGCGATTGGCTCCACTGAACATGGTTGTGCGAGAACTAACTGGTGACATGCAGCTTTCTAAAACCGAACTTGAAGAAACTCAGGTTTATACAGCCCATATGATGTTTGCCTGGTTGAAAACAAAATCATAAATTTGCTTTTAATTATTATTTAATTTTATATCTGTGCTCACAGATGATTGTAACAACACCTGAGAAATGGGACGTCATCACCCGTAAAAGTAGTGACATGTCACTCTCGATGCTGGTAAAGCTCTTAATTATCGATGAAGTACATCTGCTGAATGATGATAGAGGGCCTGTAATAGAAGCTTTAGTGGCTCGCACTCTTCGTCAGGTACATTAGTAATCTATCTAAGAACAATTTACGAATATATCTTGATGTTTGAAGTGAATTCTTTTGATGAGGATTGTTAATGCCAACCTAATATTAAATATGTTTCTGTGTAACTTATGATGAATATATCTTGATGTTTGAAGTGAATTCTTTTGATGAGGATTGTTAATGCCAACCTAATATTAAATATGTTTCTGTGTAACTTATGATAGGTGGAATCTACACAGTCCATGATCCGTATTGTGGGGCTATCCGCTACACTTCCCAATTATCTGGAGGTTGATCTGGCACTACCTTTGATTAAACTCTTATGATTTGTTGTTTGATTTGCTTGTTTGTCAACTTTCAGGTTGCACAATTCTTGAGGGTTAGTCCAGATGCGGGTCTCTTTTTCTTTGATTCTAGCTACCGCCCTGTGCCTCTTGCACAGCAATATATAGGAATTACAGAACCAAACTTTCAAGCACGGAATGAACTTTTGAATGAAGTTTGCTACAAAAAGGTCTTCTTCAATTTTTTTAACGACTTACTGTTTTGCACTAGAGCTGGACTGGCTTTTCTTTATTCTCGGGAGCTTTGTATGAGCAGGTTGTTGAATCATTGAAGCAAGGGCATCAAGCGATGGTGTTTGTTCATTCACGTAAAGACACTGGGAAAACAGCTGATAAACTGGTAATATTTTCTTTTCCTTCTTTCCATATGTTAAGAACATATGGGAGTTATGGGATATGTACAGATGGTTTTTGTGTCTAGTTAAGTCCTCATGCTTTGATTTTAAGTTCTATAGTTGTTGCTTAACTGAACTTTTCATCATTGTCTTCAAAGCATACAAGTGCTTGATTGTTTCAAATATTGCCAGCTGTAGTTATTATGTGCTGGGTGACATCTTATACAGATAGAACTTGCCCGGAAGTATAATGAACTAGATCTCTTTATGAATGAGGAACATCCTCAATTTCATCTGGTCAAGGTAAATTGTCAAAGTCGAAACTTTTCCTCAACAGTCTATCATAGTAAAGCTAGATCTGTAGCCGTCCCTTACCATTTCACTTTCAGATGGAGGTTTCGAAGTCCAGAAACAAACAGCTTGTTCAGCTATTTGGATCAGGAGTTGGCATTCATCATGCAGGGATGTTGCGGGCTGATAGAGGTTTGACTGAACGCCTTTTTTCTGATGGATTGTTGAAGGTTGCTGCTCTTTATTTGACTTGCTTCTGTATCTTTATTGGGATTCTGCTTAATGTGCCACAAATTTTTTCCAGGTCCTTGTTTGTACGGCAACTTTAGCATGGGGAGTCAATCTACCTGCACACACTGTTGTGATTAAGGTAATTATTGAATGCCTATGTACATTTTCAGGTTGAACTTAGGGGCTGTACATTTTCAGGTTGAACTTGGTTTATGTTGGTAATCATGCCTGCATATATGTTTGTGTACCATGTTTATATAATGTTTCATTTGTGTGTCGTGTTTCTTTTTCACCACTTACTTGATTGTTGGTACTTGGTAGTTTTTATTTTATATATATCCAGTTCATCCTATTTGGAGCCGGGGGTCTCTTATGGAAGCAGCCTCTCCATCCCTAGGGATGGGGTAAGGTTTGCCTACATCCCACCCTCCCCAGACCCTACAAATAGTATCTCTATTTGTGGGATTTACTGGGTATGGTTGTTGTTGTTGTTGTACTGAATGCCTATGTATTTGTGTGTGTATTGAGCCAATTTTTCAAGATTAAATTTTTGTAGAAAACTTGTTGATTTTAAATTGAGGCATTCATTGCTTGTAGAGCTATAATTGTGGAAGAAATGAACTGGTTAACAAAAAAATAATCACTTACTGTTGATATATGGGGTTTTGCATTTCCAAGCTACACTACACCTAAAGTTGTTGGGCCTTGGTTTAAATAAGGGCTCTCAGTTGCTATGCGATAGTGCTGCACTGCTGCCTGCTGGTGGATAAATTGCTTCACAACATGAGAAGGATAGTAATCTCCTGAAGCAGGAGCTTTGTTCCTGAGGTGACACTTCAGGTGCTTCTTGGTATAAGTCAACCTAGGTTGAGTGGGGCATGATTCGAGCTAGGTTGAGAGAGGCAGGATTTGAGCTAGGTTGAGGGGCAGGATTTGAGCTAGGTTGAGAGGGGCAGGATTGGAGCTAGGTTCAGAGGGGCAGGATTTGAGCTAGGTTGAGTGGGGCAGGATTTGAGCTAGGTTGAGTGGGGCAGGATTTGAGCTAGGTTGAGTGGGGCAGGATTTGAGCTAGGTTGAGAGAGGCAAGAGAGAAACTCAGAAAAGATAAAAATGCCGCTTGTTCTTTTGTTTTTCTTCTGCCTTTGAAGAAGAAAATTATAAAAGGTAAAAAGAGAACAGGGAGAGAGAGTTCGGAGTGCATCAGTGTATGATCTGAAAAGAGAGTTTAATTCCTCGTTCTTAAGAAGGCTACCATTTATCGCAATATGAATATTAACATTCAAATCTGAGCTCAAGTTTGTTCAATTTAATGAACCCTTTAATTCTGTTATTTGTTTACTAACAATCATAAACACGTTGGCACAGGGGACTCAATTGTACGATCCAAAAGCTGGTGGATGGCGAGATCTGGGTATGCTGGATGTCATGCAGGTGCCATTAATGTTCTCACTGATTGTATCAGCTTTGACTGCTGTTTGAGCTCTAATGTTGTTTTCTGCTGTCTATTGTTGTGTGCTATAGATTTTTGGACGTGCTGGAAGACCTCAGTTTGATAAAAGTGGCGAAGGCATTATAATTACATCTCATGATAAGTTAGCTTACTATCTGCGACTTTTGACCAGTCAGCTTCCCATAGAAAGTCAGGTAAGTGCTTGTTAAGTTTGATGATATTATCTCATATCAAATGCGGAAAATCTGGATTATAGTTGCTGCATTATCAAGACAAATTTTTATGGCCTTCAAGAAGAAAACCCATTTTCTTGTTTGATGTCCTGTTTGTATATGGAAACTGAGTTAAGTTTCACACGAACGATGCTGTTTAAGATAGTTTGAGTTATAACTTAATTTGGTTTGTTGGCAGTTCATTAGCTCCTTGAAAGATAACCTAAATGCAGAGGTAACACTGGGAACTGTGACGAATGTGAAAGAAGCTTGTGCATGGCTCGGATATACATACCTTTTCATAAGGATGAAAATGAATCCTCTGGCATATGGTGTTGGGTGGGATGAGGTATAGTCATTTTGATTGGACCTATATATTGTTGTTTCATCATATGCTGGCATCTTCAATAATCTTTTTAAGGACTTTTTGTAACTAGGCATACATGATAATTGCTTTTGATTTAATAGGTTATTGCAGATCCTTCATTGGGTTTGAAGCAAAGATCTCTTGTCACAGATGCTGCACGTGCTCTTGATAAAGCCAAAATGATGCGGTTTGATGAAAAAAGCGGCAACTTTTATTGCACTGAACTTGGTCGCATTGCCAGTCACTTCTATATTCAATATTCTAGTGTTGAGACATATAATGAGATGCTGAGGCGTCATATGAGTGATAGTGAGGTAACATATTCTTGTTCATTTACTTTCATAACTGGTCTGTTTGCATCACTGTAAAATCCAGTGCCAACTACATATGTGCACATAAAAGCTGGTCAGTTGTATGTGTAGTTTTACCAAAAAAATTTAGTAAATTCTTTACAACTGTAGCTTGAGTTCATAAAAAACTCGCAAACCACACACCACTTTTAAATGTTTGGTTGGTGAATATTTCACTCCAATGCGTGTTATAAACGCCATCTTTATGATCCGAGTACAAGCACACTTAAAATGAAAAGGTTAAGATGATACTGCAGATCCAAGTCTAGTGAGTAGGTATTATCCTTGGAAAAACTAGCAAACAATTGAAAATCTATTTCGTTTGTGCATCTATTATGCAGATGCAATTGTTTCTCTTTTGGGTATGATATCCTTGAAAGTTGGAACTTAGCTGATAATATAGACCTTTTGTTGTAATAGGTTATTAATAATTATTTTGGTATGGTGACTGGTGTTCTTGACCAATATTTTTTTTTATTGATTTTTTGCAGATAATTGACATGGTTGCTCATTCTTCGGAATTTGAAAATATAGTTGTTCGAGAGGAGGAGCAAAATGAACTAGAAACATTGGCACGCACGGTCTGTCCTTTAGAAGTAAAGGGTGGTCCCACAAATAAACATGGGAAAGTATCTATTCTAATTCAGGTATAGGATTTTAAGTATCAAGAGTACCATGAGCAATTAAATCTATGTGATTCGCCTTTACTAACCATATTTTCGTAATCACGTTCTTTGCAGCTAAACATATCTCGAGGTTCTATTGATGCATTTTCCTTAATTTCTGATGCGGCATACATTAGTGCCAGCTTGGCTCGTATAATGCGTGCCCTTTTTGAAATTTGTTTGCGTAGAGGATGGTGTGAGATGACATCTTTCATGTTGGAGTATTGCAAGGCTGTGGATCGTCAAATATGGCCCCACCAGCATCCCCTAAGACAGTTCGACAGAGATATATCACCAGAAGTTTGTCTATCCATCTCTGTGTGCTTATAGGGGTGGCAAAAGGGAAGGGCCGGCTTGACCTGTTAGTGTGTCGGATGGGTTTACAAAAGTGATATTATTATAAAAATAATTATTGTCTAATTTCTTTGACAATATGATTTAGGTGCTTTTATGCATTAAAAGTATACTTTGGGTGATTATTGACCCATTCAACTTGTTTTCTTTTAAGGAAAATTTTGACCATTCCTGTTTAACCCGTAGAGGTAAAACATAACCTGAATTAATCCATTCATAAGTAAACACGTCAAAATTGCCACCTCTATTGCTATGATGCTTATGCTCATGCTGCATCTTTGTTATTAATTTCTTTTTTTTCAGATACTTCGGAAACTAGAAGAGCATGAGATTGACTTATATCATCTTCAAGAGATGAAGGAAAGGGAGATTGGAGCTATGATTCGTTATGCGCCTGCAGGAAGGGTACTTCTATTTTGATAATTAATATCTGCAATTTATTTCTAAGTCTGGATTTTACTTCTGTAAGATTTATTTGGCTGCTTTTCAAAATTTTGAAGGTTGTGAAGCAATATTTAGGGTTTTTCCCATCAATCATATTGTCTGCTACAATAAGTCCGATCACCAGAACTGTTTTAAAGGTAATTTTGTGTTTCTAACCTTAAGTCTTCTAAATGCAATGTATTGATATTCAGCTCTATCTTTCAGGTAGATCTAGTCATAACTCCTGATTTTGTGTGGAAAGATCGCTGGCATGGTGCTGCTCAACGCTGGTGGATTCTTGTTGAGGTTCTGTTTTGCATTTACTTTTCATTGCATGAAATGGCAAGATGATGTTGCATCTGGCTATATTCTTCTAATCTAAGAGATGAGAGAAATAACAGTAAATAAAAATAAGCACACAATAGATTGAAATTGCATGAATTCTGTAAGATCACTAATGACTTACTATCGTTCGTCTCGAGAACACATTTAGTCATCGTTATTAAATTAATAATACGTTATTCTAAACTGGTTATTTGATTTTTAGAAACTCCGGCAATTGAAAAGAGAGTCCATAACTAAATCAAGTTTAGCCATATGAGATTAGCGTCCTTCAATCCCACCCAAATCAGTAGTTTGTGTTTATTATTATTTGTGTTTACATAGTATTCGGGTTGCAAAGATGTATTTTCCAAGGTCCAAGGATGAAACAGTTTTTGTAGGTACTTATTTCCCATATGCTGCATAATTGTAATTTCTAAATGTAAAACACTTTCTAGTTACTGGATGGCAGTTGATTTGTTGTATTAGCAACGGGATAATTGAATGTTTTTATATTTGTTTGTTTCTGTAATGGACAATTGTTTTAGTCTCTGTTCATGAACTTTGGAGAACTAATGTCAATCTCCCATATAGACAACTTTCATACTAGGTGATTTTTAGCCGTGTCACAAAAGGATGCCCGTTTATTATTTATGGGGTTGTGCCTTCACCTATGCAACCTTGTTTGGTACATTGAGACATTGAGTGCACTTATTGTACATGAAATTTCATTTTGTCAGGCATAATGACAGTCAAGTAGCCAACTTCTAATGAAGTAATTCATGCAGGATTCAGATAATGATCATATCTATCATTCAGAGCTTTTTACATTGACAAAACGAGCAGCAAAAGGGGACCCACAAAAGCTTTCTTTTACTGTGCCAATTTTTGAGCCACATCCTCCTCAATACTACATTCGTGCTGTTTCCGATTCTTGGTTGCAGGCTGAGGCTTTCTATACAATATCTTTTAAAAACCTTGCCCTACCAGAGGTCATTTTAGTGACTTGACATTCAGAACATTTGTGATTATCTATTATCGTTTTGGAGGTTGAATTTGGCATTTCATTTTTTATTCAGAGCCATACCACGCACACTGAACTTCTGGATCTGAAGCCACTTCCTGTGACTGCACTTGGCAACAAGGCTTATGAAGAACTGTACAGATTTTCACACTTCAATCCTATTCAAACGCAGGTATGGCATCCTAAATTGTAGATTTTAGCCATGCTGTCACTAGTTATGTATGCCACTGATGCTGTACTTGGCAGGCCTTTCATGTTTTATATCACACACAAAATAACATTCTCTTAGGCGCGCCTACTGGAAGTGGGAAAACTATATCTGCAGAGCTCGCTATGCTTCATTTATTCAATTCAGCACCTGATATGAAGGTACAAATTTCATTTTTGTGATCAAGGAGATCACTGTTATGGGTGCTAATACCTAAATATATCATATCCTTGATAGAGAGAAAATAATATCTTTCTAAAGAGATCCAATTTGGAACTATTGTCTATCAATGAATATTGAAAAGGTTTCAGAGGCCATTAAACCATTATCATCGTTGCATCCTATATTTATGCTATTTTTTTGGGTGCACAACTGCACACAGTTCATGTGTTTATCTTCAGAGGTGGGATGTGGGCTCTTTACTTATGAGTGGGGTCATTGGGCTATGTTTTGTCTTAGACAGGTTAAACAGTTAAAATAGTAGCCCAAAATATGGTCAAATGGGTCAACGGTAGCCCTAGGTGTTATTTTTTTTTCAAGCGTAACTAAATCAGTTGCTTTAAAAATACAAATATTTTTGAAGTAATATGATTATTGTTGTCATATTTGAATTTAGTTATTTTAAATTTCGTACAAAGGCTATTTCAGGCCAACTCAACCTATTCTTACTCATTATCCAACCTGACTGGCCCACCCATATGTCCACCTCTATTTGTCATTATTGAAGGGTAAACATTTTACTTTAACTGTGCGCCAAGTCAGAAGCTGCCAATTTTATGCAGTGGAATGAGTAAATTTTAGAAATTAGTAGGCATAGAAGTAAGTGTATCTGTGTATACTTAAAAGTTGAATTTGTGTATGAAGCTGGATTTCTGTTTTTTAATCTTTCAATCAATATGCCCTACATATATTGAAAAACCAAAATTCTCATTTCTGGTGAAACAACTTTTTTAGGTTATCTACATAGCACCATTAAAGGCCATTGTTCGAGAAAGAATGAATGATTGGAAGAATGGCCTTGTTACTAAACTTGGAAAGAAGATGGTAAGTATTATTTTTTAATTTTATACCAATGAACTCAACCTTATGTGTTTGTTCTGTTAAGCAAACATCAGTTTGAGGTTGACTTTACCAGAAAATAGTTGGTGTTTATTGCTTTTGTTTATTAATTTTGGCTGTATGTTTATTTACGACAGCCATAGGATTACATTTATCATCCGTGTGACATGATTTTTTTTCCACTCGCTGCTTTATCAGGTTGAAATGACAGGTGATTACACACCGGATATGATGGCCCTTATGTCGGCAGATATCATAATATCAACTCCTGAAAAGTGGGATGGTATTAGTCGTAATTGGCACAGTCGAAGCTACGTCACAAAGGTTTCTTTCTTACTTTCTATGCTGGAATTACCTTTAGAGAGTTGTATACCACCAAATATATTATCGTTATCATCCAAGGTTTTTGTAGTATATCATTCTTTGATTTGTATAGAATGTTACCAAAGTTGTCTTATATTATGTGGCAGGTTGGCCTGATGATTTTGGATGAGATTCACCTACTTGGAGCTGATCGCGGACCCATACTTGAGGTACAATGCGATTTGCTTTAGATGTTTAGTGTGTGTGTATAAAGGGTTAAATGACATTTTAGCACCAATTTATTATTCTTGTTTTGTTTATTGTTTTTAACACACCCCTGGCAAGTGACAACACAAAAACTCTCAAACTGTTTCAACTTTCAATACTCCTTGATGAAAAAGCTCTTCAAATTTTTATCAGGAAGTTGAACATAGGCATACAAGAATCTTCATTATGTAATCATAAGACAACAAATCTTATTCTCTATCCTCTATCCTCAACGGAATATATGTTAAAAATCAACAATTATGTTTTCGACCCTGAACATAGGCATACAAAAATCTTTATTATGCAATCATAAGACCACAAATCTTATTCTCTCTCCTCCACGGAATAATTGTTCACAACCAACAATTATGTTTTCGACACTTGTTGGAATAAGGGCTCGTTAAAGTATTGTACATGTTGTGCATGTGTGTATGCCAATGTGTGTGTGCATTCATGTACCCTGTAGATGTGCTCATTTGTGATTAAGGCTTTACTTTTCTCGACTTGATTGCCAGGTTATCGTTTCAAGGATGAGATATATATCATCACAAACAGAGCGACCTGTTCGGTTTGTTGGTTTGTCAACAGCACTAGCAAATGCTCAGTGAGTTATTTTGTTCATGAACCTTAACGAATTTTTAGGTTTTTTGTCCTACATTACTAGAATAAAAAATATCATTTACTACTAATACTAAAAAATCAAGCATGCATTACGCTATGTAGGTATAAAACTTTATGCAGATTGATTTAGAAACCTATATTTTTTTTTTTTGCGTTTCTCTTTAGTACTTTATTCGTATTCAACGGTGCTATCAATTTATCATTCATTTAACATAACTATCTATGTGTTGTTGCACAACTTCTTTGTCCTGAATTATTGTATGTTGTTCCAATGTGTGATGTCTGCCAGGAATCTGGCTGATTGGTTGGGAGTTGGGGAGATTGGTTTATTCAATTTTAAGCCAAGTGTAAGGCCTGTGCCTCTTGAAGTTCATATACAGGCAAGTGAAGTCTTTTAGTTATTTGTTTTTTTTTTTTGGTTGAGCTATAACTTTGTTTCACCTTTTTTTTTTTTTTTTTTTTTTTTAATAAATATGCATGTACAAAAGTCTCAATTACACAAAGTTTTCTATAATATGGGGCCAAGTGGTTTGTTACAGTAACTACTTATATGCAAAAAAATATGAATGAAAGTTTGTAATACTTTATTATGTTTCGTCAGTATGTTACAACTTACAACTTTCCGAAGGAAATGGATGTTGATGATACCATGTTTGGCTTTAAAGTGGCCCTTATCATTCAAATTTCTCTTCTTGGTTTTATTTTTTGCACCTTCTACATGTCATATCTAACTCTGATAATTGAGAGTTATCTATATAACCTCCATGTACCAAGTTGACGCTCGGCTCAAAAGTCTGTAATGTTAGGAAAATATATATTTTCTGAAAGTTCATTTTTCCTGGTCTCATGCTTGTGCATATGCCACTTGTTCTATACAGGTCTAGTATTTGTGATACTAATTATTCATAAATTTGTAAACATTGTTTAAGAACTTGACCCATCTCCTTTCTTTTTTAAAAACTTACTGTATGTTGCAAATATAAGCTTTACAAATTTAAGATCTGAGTACCTAGAGAGAAACATGTTTAGTCAAGCATTAGACTAAGTTCATCTATGAGATCACCCATCTACCCCATCTTTTTGTTATACATGCGACTTGAAACTGTAAGTAAAAGGCTAGAAATGTCTTGACTTTTGTTATTAGTGTTCTGTATTCATTTAGAAGCAATGAGCTTTTATTCTAGTATAAATAGATGTCTAATGCGGCTTGTTTAGAGTAGAGTGAAGAGCAGAGACATTGATGTTTCACTCTGTTTTGATTCTTGATCCAGTTGGATAAGATTATGATTTTTTGTTTTCTCACAAATTTGTATCTTAGTTGTTTTTATTTTGGAGAGAAAACACAGCACTTTTTATTGGTAGCAGAAAATATTTTATATATTGTCACATCAATTTACAGGGGTATCCTGGGAAATTCTACTGTCCAAGAATGAATAGCATGAATAAGCCCACTTATGCTGCCATATGTACACACTCACCTACAAAACCAGTTCTAATTTTTGTTTCATCTCGACGGCAAACACGGCTTACTGCATTAGACCTCATACAGGTATGGCGATTGGGTTTCATGATATGCAGTTCGTCTAAATTAACAATTTGGTTCATTATTTTATAATAATTTTAATCTTTTTGCAACATAAAGTTTGCAGCTTCAGATGAACATCCAGTACAGTTTTTAGCCATGCCAGAGGAAGCACTACAGATGATTCTTTCCCAGGTCACTGATCAGAATCTGAGACACACTTTACAATTCGGTATTGGTTTACATCATGCAGGATTGAATGACAAAGATAGATCTTTAGTTGAGGAACTTTTTGCAAACAACAAGATTCAGGCAATGACTATTCACTTTCGTTATTAATATTTTAATATAAATTTATCTTGATTATTTATCATGTATATCTTATGGACAGTTACTATTTTTCAGGTATTGGTTTGCACAAGTACTTTAGCTTGGGGGGTAAACCTTCCAGCTCATCTGGTTATAATTAAGGTTAGTATTAATGTCAATCTCATACATACACAGAATAATTTAGTATAATAAACTTTGTTGCATTAACTTCTTGAATCTTATCTTGTTATGTGGCTTTTACTTCATATATTATTTTTTTTAGAAGTTGGTTGTAATATTTACCCTTATGACTCACGTAATTTTGTATCACAACTGCTTTAAATTAGTCAATCTAGCAGCATCCACCGACGACCCTAGTGCATTTTCTCATCATCCCCTTTAATCACATGTCACTAATAGCAGCATATGCAAATTGTCCACACTAATTTGTTGATTTGGTTGTATCAATGTTGGGTTTTCATCACATGCTTGCAGGGAACAGAGTATTATGATGGAAAAGCAAAGCGTTATATTGATTTTCCAATTACGGACATCTTGCAAATGATGGGCCGTGCAGGACGTCCTCAGTATGATCAACATGGGAAAGCTGTCATTCTTGTGCATGAACCTAAAAAAAGCTTCTATAAGAAGGTGAACTAAATGCATCTGAAACACTAATAATTAAAAAATGTGGAATATTGCAACTACAATTTGACTTGTTTTTCTTGCAGTTTCTTTATGAACCATTTCCGGTTGAAAGCAGTCTTAGGGACCAGCTCCATGATCACATCAATGCTGAGATAGTTTCTGGGACAATTTCTCATAAGCAGGATGCAGTACATTATTTGACCTGGACATATCTGTTCCGCAGGCTGGTAAGATAATGATTTGACCTGAACATATCTGTTCCAGAAGGGGGTGGCGGCGCAGCTTGTTGCCCGCTTACCCGCTATCCTTATGTAATTTGCCCCTTTATTGAAATGAATACAAATTTTGAAAAAAAAAATAATGATAATTAATTCAAATAATGAAATTACGAACTCAATGAAAATCCGTCTGCTATAAAATATTTAACATTGGAGTCAATATTAGCCCAATAATATTTCCCTATTTGACATTATTACACACGTGGCAGATGGTTAATCCTGCTTACTATGGATTAGAAGATTGTGATCCCGAAAGTCTAAGTTCTTACTTATCCAGGTAACAGCAATGCCTCAATATTTGATTCAACATCCCTGTTTGATTCATTAGTACTGAATGTGCAATTATCGTTCCAGTCTTGTTCAAAACACATTTGAAGATTTGGAAGATGCTGGATGCATAAAGATGGATGAAGAGAATGTGGAGCCTTTAATGTTAGGCTCAATAGCATCTCAATATTATCTGAAATACATGACAATTTCCATGTTTGCTTCAAATATAGGGCCAGATACATCTCTTGAAGTAAGTAATAGTTATTCCACCAGGGGTTTGCCATCTGTTTTCTCTACGCAACCAGAAGTTTATGATTGTATCTATACGTGGCAATTTCGACCCACGTTCTACCCATTTACGTTTGAATCATTGGAATAATAGTTAAAAGTACATTTGGGTGTTTTGATCCATGACTCTATCTGCCCTGCCAACCCATTTTGCCACCTTGAATTTTAACTTTAACATGCAACCATCTTAATATTGATTCTGCATTCTTATATTATATCATCTTTCTTCAGGTTTTTCTTAATATACTGTCTGCTGCTTCTGAATATGATGAACTTCCTGTCCGTCATAATGAGGTAATTCCAAGTTGTTTACATGATTTGTGATCTTTTTTGGTATCTTTTCCGTTTTATCTGACGTACTTGTTTATGTTTTAGGAAAACTACAATGAAGCATTGTCTGCCAAAGTTCCATTAGCAGTGGACAAGAACCGCCTTGATGATCCACATGTCAAAACAAATTTGCTTTTTCAGGTCAGCGTAAACTTGAAAAAAAAATACAGAATGGAATATTTATCTCTCTTTATCATTTTTTTCCTTCTAAAATTTAACGTAGCAAATTATTAAAACTTTGAACAGGCACATTTCTCACAAGTAGAATTGCCAATCAGCGACTACTATACAGATTTAAAGTCAGTGTTGGATCAGAGTATACGTGTCATTCAAGCAATGATAGATGTTTGTGCAAATAGTGGATGGCTCTGGAGTTCCATTACTTGTATGCATCTTCTTCAAATGGTCATGCAGGTATGTTTTCTAATTTCCTCAAAAGGGATGACTAATAAATGCCAATGCCATTTAGTCTAAGGGGTTGTTTGGCAATTTCTGAAGGGTAAGTGATGAACCAGTAAGAGGTCTGAACCATTCATACTCGGTATAATGCTTACCCATTCAGAGGCAAATGTCTAACTGATTCAGACATCTGCTCGCGAGACAAACAGTCTAATGAACTATGTATGACCGATTCAAACATCTGGTCCATTAAGAGCTGAAACAAACAGCTCCAAGTAGAGGTGGAAAGTTTGACCCATTTGCTTATGTATGGGTCCATGTGGAGAGTGTGTGTATTATCTCAGTCTGGTCAAATGGGTTAAAACTGGCTGGAATTCATAATTGTATTTTTAATTCATGCAACCTCCTAAAAACTGTTGTAAAAAATGAACATCGTTTTATAATTATATTAAGCGGATTAATCATTTATAGAAGTCCCAAATGGACAAAAAGATGGGTGCATCTCATACTAAAACTTACTCGATTTGATTGTTACCCAACGTACCCAACTTTGCCACCTGTATCAGTTACTATTCTAAAAGGCATGGGAAATGTTCTATAGGGGGCCTTTCACCAACAGTACCCATGGGGGTTACTTGTAAAACTTCTCGAATTAGAGAGGTGCTCCAAGTAAAATCAATTTTCGTAACTGCTTTTTCTGTTTTGTGATTGATATCAGGGTATGTGGTTTGAGAGGGATTCTCCCCTATGGATGCTGCCTTGTATGACTGAAGACCTTGTCACTTCATTGCAAAAAGGAGGAATCTCTAATGTGCAACAACTATTAAATCTCCCAAACATGAATATGCAATCCAGATTTGGAAATATTGCTTCAAGACTACAGCAGGTAAACATAAGTACATAACCATATGAAACTGCGTCATCTGATGTCATGCGGATCATATATTGACTAAACGTGGGTAACCGGTCATGGCAGGATTAGGTCAGATCAGTAATTTTAATCCAGGTCTAAGTAGACTGACTCTGGTTGATTTGGCATGCCCAATAATTATTATTTTTCCTTAAATTTAGTATTTTGAGATAAAAACCCAAATCAACCTATTGGCTATTTATAAGTAAAAAATTGTTGGTCATGTAGCTCTTGTTTCTCACTCTTCAGGATCTACAACATTTCCCCGTATTCAAGTCAAACTTCAGATACAAGGAAGGGATGCTGACAGTGACAGCGTTCCCAGTCTCAGCATACGGTTGGAGAAATCTAACCGCAGAAGAACCTCAAGAGCTTTCACTCCCCGTTTTCCAAAGGTATAACATGAATTATATGATTGTTTTTATCACACGGTCTGAAAATCATTCGTTTTTTTGTCTTGTTTTTATTTTACCTTTTCAGTTAAAAGATGAAGCATGGTGGTTGGTTCTTGGCAACACTTCCACCTCTGAATTACATGCTCTTAAAAGGATTTCCTTTACTGATCGTTTGGTTACCCGCATGAAATTACCATCAACCACACCTAATTTTCAGGTAATTTTTGTTTTTGTGTACACCTTTTTTAGGATCATTATATTCTCGACTATTAGATATGTTCTTTTTCAAGTAAATGGGTCAAGATTACAGCCTCTATTACCTGTAGCTAATGATAATCATACATTACTATTTATTTGCTTATATCTGGAGTAGTCGATTACTTGAGCTCTCTCTCTCTTTTTTTTTTGCTAGGGAATGAAGCTGCTTCTAGTTTCAGATTGTTATCTTGGTTTTGATCAAGAATACTCGATTGAAGAACTAATGGAGTCTTAGCCACATACTGTGTGTATGTGTTGCATTGTCACAACACTGAGCTGAGAGACTTATTATAACTTTTAAATAGGTGCAAAAATTATATAAATTATATTTTGGATGGAAAGTTTTTACCTACCACTTGTTTGTAATTGGTTGTTTTGGAATATTAATCTACATATAGTATAATGAAAACATCTATTATCAATCAACTATATAATAATCTCTATAGTTTATGTAGTGCATAAATGTAAATTGTGTGATCGATACATATGTGGATTCTCTAATGATTGAAATTAACAACCGACTCGGAATGTTCGTAAATCTTTGAAATCAACCGAACTACTCAAAATCATGGTGAACCTAAGACCATTTCCAATGGGTGCATTTAGGATATGCATTTAGATGATGTAAATTATTGGGAAGAATTGTATTAGAGGAGGTTGGCATTTAAGGGTGACGTTTGTGGGTAAGCGCATTGGAATAAAAGGTTGGCATTCAGAGGGAATGAGAGAATGGGTATGAAGAGAGAGAAGTTGGAATAAAATGTTGGGCAAGTTAATGTGCCATGGGTAGCAAGAGAGACGTGTATTTATACCCCTTGCATTGGAGATGGTCTAATTTAATAGTATGACCATGTTTATAAATGTTTGATTCTTTTAATCTTAATGATTGATATTAACAACTAACTATGAATTTTTTTTAAACGGCCAACAAATTTTATTGTTAAAAAAAACTTGCCAAGCAAGATGCTAAACAAGCACTTACAAATCACCAGTGCAATATATTGTACCATCCTGCTGAACCTAAGTACACCACCAACTATATTATACAAAGAAATTAAAAGATTTCCACTGCTCCAGGTCGTTAAAAACTCTTTCGAATGATATTTATCCCACAAGAAGCTTAACAATATTTAACAACCGACTATGAATATTTCTAAATATTTGAATTCAACCAAATTACTCATATCGAGGTAAACCTAATTATATGTATCTATTAAATTAGAGACAGTTTAACAATGGCAAACAACTAAAATACGCCACAAGTAGCCCACCACCATTATACACACTACTGTCACTACAAAAATATTTATATATATTCCTAACCTACACACATTATTTTATATGAGAATGAATATTTGGTGTCGTTTATCGTTATCGAGTGCACCAATTATTTTTCGTCAACGTAATTTGTGCACTTCGGTATCGTTACCGGTAACAAATTTTGCTGCTTTTCGAGACTAATACTTTCAATACCAGTATAGTGATCTAGATGATTCAATTGTTATCTCGAGTGGCTGTATCGTGTCGATACTATAACGAACCAAACTGATACCGACTGAAAGTCGTCCACATATTATGTTTCTATTGGTCCACGTAATATGCCACCTTTTAGCTAAGCGTTGACACATTTTTTCTAACTTTGACTTCAAATAAAGCGTACTACTAAACATGTATGCACAACAGTCGTGCTCGCGGCGAAGCGCGGGCCAACTAACACCTAGTTTAATAATACGAACTTTTTTTTGAGGGGGGGGGGGGGGGGGGGGGGGGGCGACACTGTTTAAAACATCACAAACTAAATCGTTTTAATCCATCCAATCAACCCCTACTAGTTTAATTTATTTTTCTCATATCATAAAGTTACCAGTTTAGCAATCACAAAACCAGCCACGCAAAAAGGTTAACCAAAACAAAGGTGTTTTGTACATCATAGGTTGGTTAACCGATCCGAAAGTTTCAACAATAAAAAAACAGCACACACTCAAAACTAACAATAATAACCCCCAAATGATATTGAAAACTACAATAACCATATGTTTTAAGGCCAAATGAGTCTGTCCAAATCTAAAATTTTGCAGGTGTTAAAATCTATCTACATTTACGTAGCACATAAAGAAAAATCAAATCTAACAAGCAAGTTATATATCTATCTTATTTACAGAGTTTTTATTCCCAGTCTGAGTCGAAAAACCCAGCATCTCTCATCTCAGAGTAGTAAGCATTATCCAAAAGCAGATCTTCCTCCTGGAAAAAAAAAAACAGTATAACGACAAGGTTGACGATATGTGGTCAAAGTCCTGGCTTAATAAATTATAAAAGTGGTGTTTAAATATAAAATTAATCACAGGAAAGACCGATCACCTGGAAAAAATCTGCCAGGAAAGTGACGTACAGAAAAGGAAGGTAGAGAGTGTGGTAGCAGATGCCTATCAAACTATACAACCTGCAAATACAAATTGGACATTAATTATCAGATGAAAACTACTTGTAAGCCCAACAATATTCCCTTGGAGATGAATGGGTCAATTCGATCATTTTTATTGTTAATGTATTGGCTACACAATACATTTTTATTGTTAATGTATTGGGCCAACAATAAATTTTTATTGTTAATTGTTTGACCCGCCCATTTTCCAACCTCTGCTAAAGTAATGGTTTCTTAATTATTATTACCAAAGTCCAAAGCCGATGCTGCTAGCACCTAATGCACAAGCGAACAATCCCGTTCCATGAACCATGAACATGATGACAGCATAGTTATAAAATGCTGGTCTGGCTGCATAAGCAAAACACAGTGGTGTAGTTAGATATACGAAGACCAGTTACCAACAAATATAAGAAGACGGTGGTGTAGTTAGGAAATTTGGTTAAGATTTGAGTGAATTGACTCACGTGGTAACTTATCTCTCCACTTTGAGTAATGCACAAACAAGATATACCCATAAGTACACGTCAGCAATAGTTCATCAAATGTCCACATGCCCCATTTCCCACTATGAGTAGTTTCACTGTCTATGAATAGCGGCACACCAAATCCGAAGACAAATATTGCCTGGCAGCATGTAAATAACAGGGGAGCATCAATAACTTCATTGTTTTTATTTACAAAGGGATAGCATATAATGTCAACAAGATTCAATGAATATACCAAATATTATGGCTACACAAACTTTAAGAATACCAAAGATCTAAAATAGGTTAAAATTACTCATGGAACTAAAAAAGGTAAACAATTAAACTGGGTTCAGACAGATGATCAAAACAAAACCGCACGCTAACTCCAATCTTTAATTGGATTAACCAACAAACTTATGAAAAAAATCTGTCACCTATGGTTATTGCTAAAGTTTCAAGCATCAGACAAAACAAGTTTATTATAGCTAGCATCAGATGCGCGAGACATGCATTTTTTTAACATTATACATTAAAGAACACGAAGTAACAGGAGAACAAAAAGCATTAAAATGCCAAAATAACTGAGCATATTATGTATTTACAGTGATATAGAATTGATAATGCAGTCAGCCGAGCACAAGATGTATTTATACCAACTAAAACAGGCAACACAGGAAAATAACCTTTAAAAGTATATCTGCTCCAACAATAAACCCTGAAATCATGAAAGTATGAGCTAATGTTTCCAACCCGGTTGCATAGTCTTCCTGAAGTAAGAAGGCGATCAAACTTATTTCTAGACATAACGATCCAGATTCTGTCAGCAATGACAATAAATTCCAAGACACCTCTTTCCCAGAAGTGCATTGCCATGCCTGTATAAACACAAAATCAAGAGTCAAGACCACTCCAATGTCACACACACAAAAAAAATTACTTCAAAAGAACTAGGTTTCCTTTTCTTGTAAATAAATAATAAAATCAAGAAACGAAACATTAACTGCTAACTGCTAAGATTAGATAGACACGTAAACAGGATAGACGAACAATAATCTTATGGTTACACCAACATCAGATAGCGCTAAACGTTTCACGCTTAACCCTAACTGTCAACTCAATAAGTCAAACACAAAACAATAAAAGTCTATAATTACAAAATTATTTATATAAACTAGTAATTTCATAAGTCATACATTCCAAAATTAATTTAACAGAATCACACTATTCCCAAATCCAAAAGCAATCAACCAACTTTTTGATCACCCAACTTATCTCTCTATAATCTTCAATACCCATTACAACATCCACATTAAACATTTTAAAAAATAATAATAATAACAAAATTAAAAAAAATTAAAAAAAAAAACTTTCATTAGTCAATCATCACTATGTTTCAGACCAGTTAGAAAAAAAAACAACCAAATAAAAATAAATAAATAAATAAAATAAAATAAAAAAAGCAAACTTTAGACCTGAAGAGAGCACCAAGCAAGATTAAGAAGAGCAGAGAGCCAAAGAAGAAGATAATAAGCAACCATAACATGTGAACGACGATGACTAAGCTTCTTGACATTCTTTTCAGATAAAACCCTAAATACACTATAAATAATGCAGCTGGGATCGAAAGAGCGGCTGTGTACAATACTCCATGACAATTCAACGGCTGTGATGATGATGATGTGTCAATAATGCTTGAAATTGGAGAGAGGGTATGATCTTCATTCTTCTCCATTTTTTTATTAATATTAATAATATTATTATTTTTTTGGTTAGAAAGAGGGGAAGATGATGGTGATGATTGGAGGCATGGATTGATTTAGAACACTCACTAATGGTGTGTGTGGGTGTGTTTGTGTGTGTTAATTGATTGGAGATTAGAGAAACCCTAATTTACGGTTAGGGTTAGGATTAACGGAGGAGAAGCATCGGAATTGTACAACTAGAAGGGAATTGATACCTGATACAGACTGCACGACGTCGTTTTCATGGAAGGATTATTATTATTATCAACTTATTATTGGATCGGATAATTTCAATCCGGTTGGGACATCCATGTCTTTTGATTCCATTAATTAGTGGGTTATACCCGGTGAGGGCGACCCGACTCTTATAATAAATTTAAATGGAAACATAAACGTAATGATAAAAAAAAACATGAATGTTAGGAATTCAGTTGTTATCGGTTCGGTTCGTACGGTACTAGCACTCGCTATAACAACTGAAAGAGAGATAAAATATAAAGAAAATAAAATAAACTTGTGATATGACCAAAATGATAGCAACACGTGTTTTACATTGATAAAAACAATAGGTATCGAACTCGTGATATGACGAAAATGATATCGACAAATATTTTACAACGATCGCAAACAATTTATATGAATAACATTATTGGTGCCAATATGGTTCGGTCAGTATTGATGTTGTTCGTTTCGTCACCTGTACCACTTCGGTAATCTATAGTTAACAGATACAAGTTATTTAAAGTATAAAGGTGCGATTGAACTTTAAAAAGAAAAAATCTAAAACCAAAGCCTAAAAAGAAAAAAAAATATTGTAGCAAACATGCTTTGTGTTTTGATATAATGATAATATGTGACGTGGAATTTACCTATTTAACTGCTAATGAAGGATGCAAACGAGTCGAGTCGAGTCTAAGGCTGAGCTCATTATCTTATGAAAGGTTAGGCTTGAGCTTGGCTCGATTCGAGCTTTGTTCCTAAAGTTTAACCTCGGCTTATAGATAGTTTTCCAAACTCGGCCTGACTTGACTAGTTTATTATTTTACTAATTAAATTATATTAACTTTGATTATTGTTTTATTTATAATTTAGTTAGCTTGCAGAATTTTATAAATATTGATTATTATTATTATTATTATTATTATTAAAATATATATTTAATATATTAATCAAAATATAAATAGTGGGTTCGTTTAGGCTCGCGAGCTGGCCCGGGCTCGTTTCCTTAACGAGCTCGTTTTTAGGCTCGGACTTGTTCAAGTTCAGCTCATTTCGAGTTTTTTTTCGAGTGGAGCTTTGAGTAGCTCGGCTCTTTTGCATCCTTATGGTTAATGTTACCCTTACTATATTTTACACAAAATACACGTTTGTCGAGATTTGAACTTAGACATCCCTTTAAGAGGCATAAGCCTCTACCAAGTAGTGGGCTTATAATAGGATAAAAACGATCTTGTTAGACTTGATCGTTATGTTTACGGGTTTTGTTCACGTACGTGTCATGGGTCAAAACAGAAGTCGGGGTAGACTTCTGAGTCAAGTAGAATGGTTGGTTGTGTAAACAACTTGTATGTCAAGTTGTTATATTAGATAAGATGCAATAATGTGATGTGGTTCGAACGTTTTATTTGTTAGACCAAAAAAAAAAGAGACCGAAGCTCGAAGAATGTCAAGAGAAATACTAGACTTAATTCATTTCATTTATATATTCCATTCAACTCAAAAACCATCACTTAAAAGAAATAAGGGATCATGTATCACCCAGTCACCCACTACTTTAATTTGAGATCAGGAACAACCGAACAACCACTACTGCACTAACATAATGCAAAACAAGATACTAAACTAATAAAACACGACATTAATCAAACTAACATGTGTCAACTCCATCTACGTAAATTTGTCATGCACATGGAACCCTTCTTTGAGAACATATCATAATCTAGGAAGATAAGGTTGCTACTTGCAAACCTAGTTGTGCAAGTTGAGCTTAAGAGTCTGTAGTTTTCAAGTTGCTAGTTTTAGTATAAATAGGTGGCTAAAGTATGTTGTAAAACCATGGTGGTTTGATCCCTTTTAAATATAAAAAACAGTTTTTTGATTTCGATTTGTCTAACAGATCTTGCTTTTAAATATTACTGTTTGGTCGGTATCGGTTATAATCGCCACATGTAGGAATTCGGTTGGTATCAGTTCAGTTCGTTACGATAACGACACTTGGTTTGAAGTTGTGATATGTCCAAAGGATATCGATTGCGTTTTACATTGAAAATTATAAAAACGAATACTGGTACCGGTTCTAATAATACCAATGCCTATACATATGTCAGTATTGATTCGGTTAATCACTTTTGTGAACTTTTAGTAAAATTTGTTTTCACAAAATTTATATCGGAACGTCAAGAATAAACATTAGACAAAGCCGCGTATTCAATATTTTTGAAAAAAAATAATGAACGCAAGTTACCTAAGGAAAATCAAAATAAATAAGAACTAAATAGGTAGGTGGAATTGCAACTTAAAAGAATTTAATATTATAAAATTCATGTTAGTATTCACTTTGCATCTCCTTCTTAGTAATAACTAGAGTGGTAGTTATCCGCGCGTTGTCGCAGGACCCGGTTCACACATGCGAATGGTCGACGTGGGGCATGGTATCACTGTGCTGGTACCGAAGCAGTGTCATTACTGAAAGTACTTGATATACGTTAAAATATACATATATAAATTCCCGATTAAACTCCCAAATTACGCGTTTTCGACCCTAATTGCACGAATTCGATACTTAACCGCTTCATATGTTTATTGCAGGTCTTAAACGGCGCCCCGAAGACAAAGTCGAAGAAACCGGGCGAAATCGGGACATGACGGACAGTTTCAGCACAATCAGCCAAGTCTGGAAGATGTGCACGGGCGTGCAAGATTTGTGCACGCCCGTGCGGGCTCAATCTACTCGGGCACCAGGGCTGCACAGCCAGTGCACCAGCCAATGCACTCAAATTACTCGGAAACCACCAGACCCGCATGACCATGCACCCCAAGTGCACGACCATGCGGGTGCCAAGATATTTCCAGGAACCAGCCTACCACTTGCCCACTTGCACGTCAACGTCAGAAAAGAAAAGGTGCACGGTCGTGCATTTTATGTGCACGACCGTGCGCACCTGCAGAATTTGTATAAAAACAGAACAGACCTCACTTTTCGATTATTGGGGTTTCTGGAGACGATCTGAGGCGATTTTCTGGGCTAACGAAGTGCTGCACAGGCGTGGAACGAGCTCGGGAAGACATCCGATCCATCTATCATCATCTAATCCATCACATTTGCATTTTTATGGTTTGATCCTATAAGCTATTTATGATCCAAATCTGATTTTGTATGTTACTTGTGATGTTTATTTAGTAGATTGTACGCCTACGGGCAAAAACAATAGTATTTAGTACGTAGAAACAATCATTTGCTTAGTTTAATCATGTCTTGTATGAATTTGGCGTTTTTCATGACTTAATCTTGATGATCATAATGCAACCTTGTTTCATTGTTAATAGATTTGTAGTTATGTTTGATTGACTTTGATGATTATCGTGTGTGTTAGGCGGATACATGTTGAAAAACCCGTTCGTTTAATCATCCGGTAGTAGACTAGTTAACTTGTTAATAAGTTTACACCATGAAACTGTAACCGGGTATTGGTTTGGTTAAAGTCAGTCAGATAATGATTATAAATGTTTACCAGCACGTAAAAAAAATTAAAAAGCTTAATGGTGTTGTTACTGATCTTTGACACGGTTAATGATCTTTGCTAGTTATTTTGGTTAAAATGGCGATCTTAGTAGATTTGTGTTCAAAGTTGGTAAAATGGAATAGGTTGTGAAATGCTCTACTTTATGCTAGTCTAGGTGGTTGTATTGTGTATTCGGTATCGCTTTCCTGAATTAATGAGGTAGAAAACTCTTAACAGATGACTAACTTATCTTTAGAAGATTTGCATGAGATCATATCAGCTGCTCGCTAATAAACAATTTGAGGTGGTTAACGTGTGTTTATCGTGTTAGCTTTCCGTATAGTTGTCATGTTAGGATTCCCGAAAGGAATACTAATTGTCTAAAAATGGGAATGTTGATCACACGCCTTTGTTTCATATGATATATAGATGACATGCTAGGATTATTATTATTGTGTATTTATAGTTATATTTTGTATTTGGAGTCTTACATATGTTAAGTATATGTTTTTAGAATTAATTTAGTTTAAACAAACTTCAAACTATCTTTTCTTACTGGTAAATCGGGGATAGAGTTTTAGTACCATTGCTCCGCGCGCGTCCATGGATCGATATCTGGTTCTTACCTGTACTTACTACATATATGACAAGGTACACTTGCCCTATTGTGTGTGTTTTAATATTAAGGTCTAAACCATTTTTATAAATATTAAAGCAGAAACGTGTGTTATTTCAACGCTAAATTATGCGTACTAGCAGACACGTCAGTACCAGTCCTGGAAAATGGCAAGAATTGGTAAAGGTAACAGTACGAAAATGATCGTTAAGTTAGCGGTTTGGTGTTGGTATTGGTTCTCCAAAATAAAGAAAAATATCACTTATACTGGTACCGAAAGTATTAGTTCAATACGAGTACCCAGTAGTCCACTGCCAAATGCTCATCCCTAAAATGAAAAAAAAAAGTACTTGACACCAAAGAAAAAAGGGCTTTACCAAAAAAAAATGGTTTTTTAAACATTGGTGAACATTTGCAAAACAGGGGCGGTGCACGTTAACAGTGAAGGATGGTGCACGTTAGCCCGTTGGCAATATTAAAGTGAATGATTCACGTTAGTAGATAATGGCGGTGCAAGTTAGGATAATATATATAATATTAAAAATATTGACACTTTAATAGTGTCATGGTGCAAGTTAGCATTATGACATTGTTAAAGTGTCATTGTTTTAATAATAATAATAATAATAATAATAATAATAATAATAAGAACATACTTGTCTAACTGGTGATGTATTGATAGATTCAGAAGCGGGAGACCACCCACCTTAAAAAAATGTCATATACACCTTAAAATCTCAAGTGTTATCTTTAATATAGTATTTAGTACCAAACCAGTACCGATACCCATTTTTTGAAAAGTGGGTACCACATATTGTACCAAACGTACCGGTATCTGATGTTTGTTACTTAATGTTCTCTTTATATGGTATTTGGTAGCGACACCGAAAATACCGATACCAGATTTTTTGAAAAGTGGGTACTGAATCTTTTGGTACGGTACCGGATTTCGGTAGCAAATGCTCACCCCTAGTGCTAGCCCTCATGAATATGGTGGTGGGGTGTGGCATGGATGTAGTGGCGTTGCTACTTGATATGGAGTGGTGACAATGTTACTTGGCATGGTGATGGTGGTGCTCTAACATGGTGGCAAAGAAAGACATCTTTAGTGTTGCACGCTCTCACATCTATATTGTTTATTACGTTGTTATAAAAAGGCTTTGGATATTGGCACACCCCTCATATAATTGCACACCACTGCCTCCTATACTTCATGTATAGGGTTATACGCCATGTATAGGGTGTAGCACAAACTTGTATGCAACCCTCTATACGTCGCGTGTAGACATATACGCGGCGTATAGGTCCCTAACTGATGGGCATTAAGGACGCCTGAAAGTTTGTGCAACCCCTATACGCCGTATATAACCCTATTCGTGGCGTATATGGGGTGTGCAGATAGTTTGGAGGGTGTGTAAATACCATCATCCTATAAAAAGCCTACCTCGAGGCATCTCTACATAGTTCATGTAGCCTTCATATCCTTAGGACCACATCAAAATTAAGTGACGAGACAATTTTCACGTTCAAATAGCAACTCCCAAACTCCGATGGCGGAAAATAACATGTCTCAAGTCTCCTCATGGCACATTGGGTGTAAACAAACTAGCATATGGTATGTTTGGGTAATTTCTAAACCAAACGATTAGATAATCTAAGAGTTGTGTGGGACACTTTCAGATTGAAACAATTCGATGGGTCTCTTAAACTTTTCAACCGGATGAAACTCTGAAATAATCTGAAAAAACAACGTATGATGATCTATGTGGACATTTCCAAACTAGTGATTTTATTTAATTTAAAATTGCTTTTTTATTTGGAGCTAAAATTCTATCCAAAAATTTCATTTCTTTTCTTTCATACTTTTAAAGTCCAAAGGGGGCGATTGCAAAATTTCACGTGGGTTGGGGCACTTGAGATATTATATATATATACAATTACTAACTTCAACACACCGTTTCAACATGGATACATCGGTTCACCCACAATCAAATCGGTTCATAAATGAATAATTATTATTCCCGCTACAAAATCCAAAGCAAGCCTATGCCTTTTAAACTTTTCGTTCTTTGCTTTTCCAGTAAAACTCAAATATCACATGAATATCAATTTGTTGCGATAAAGTTTTAAGGGTTACCAAATCGTCAATTCCTTTATTCTCTCATAATTCATTCTTATTCTTTCAACCTGCAAATCGATATCATTGTCTATTCGACATCAAAGGTGAGAATTTTTAATACTTCTCCCTTAATTCATGCATATATCGTTTCCATTTTTCTTCCATGCATATCAAATTTTTACTATTTGATTAAGAACCTTCCCACTGATACCGATTCGACAGATACTTTAATATCCCCAACTCCCTCTCAAATTAATAAGAGTAAATGGCGGTTAACGGTTATAGTCACGGTTGTGGTCGGACGTATGTGGTGGTGGAAAAAGGCGTTTGTGGTTGTGCCGTAGACCGTAGTTTAAAAAGATTAGGTTAGAATGTGGTTCTGATGTTGGTGATAGATAGCAAGTAAATGTTTCGGTCTCGAGACCCAGTTTCTAAAACGTCAAACTTTTTTTATACTGATCCGTGACTTTGAATATATTATAATCATAAACATCTGAATCCTAAAATTTGATCGGAGATTATTTTTATATACTGATTTTTAACCTTCGCCGGAGACGAAGAGGCGGTTGTGGTTACGAATTACCGGAGATGAAGATGTTGCGGTTACGAATTGCCGGAGACAAAGGAGTGACGGTTAAGAATCGCGAATGAATGGGTAGCGTTCACGAGTCGAAAGGCGCTTTCAAATCCTTTTCTATCACAAAATACACAATTGAATTGGGATTACAGGCGGTTTGGGATTTGGGAAGTTAAGATTTTCGTTATACACACATGTATGTATGTATGTATGTATGTATGTATGTATGTATGTATGTATGTATGTATGTATGTATGTAGGTTAGTATGTATGCATTGTATGTCTGCGTATATATGCAATGCAATTATGCATACCAAGTTAGTTTTTTTTTTAGTTTTGTTAATAGATTAAACCAAACGACAATTCAAAATTAGTATTGCGAATTGCGATTGAATTAGTGTGGAAATCAAATTGGTGTGAAACGTTTGATCACAAATACGTAGTTAATTTTCCTTCTTTAATGGTGTTATGGTGACATCAAGATCTGTTCATATTAACTTGGAATTTCATCTCATTATTGTTGTATTCAATGTGCATATAACTTTGAAACTTTTTATAATCAAACACAATGACAACATCAAGATCTTTTTAATAAAACTTGGGATTTAATCTTCAGTGCAAGTTAGCGATTGATTACAATTGTTGTTTGGATATGTATGTATGTTTTTTTTCATGGGTATGCCTAATATTATGTATGTTGATTTAGAGCATTCACATATATAGAGTGAGTATAAGTAGTTGTGAGTAGAGGAAAGAGAAAATATTTAGAGGAGACACTATTCATCCACCATAATTTTTTAAATATTTTTGAAAGTGGTTGTGAGTAGAGAGGAGAGAAAAGGTAATGATAAAAGTATAGAATAAGTATTATTAAATAGAAAACGAGACAGAAAGATAGTGATTTTTAGTGTAATTATAAGATGGAGGTGTAGCAGTTACTATGAATGCTCTTAACTTTTTGACGTATGCTATAAATAACGCAAAACATGAAAAGGTATTAAACTAAAGCAGTTTTGCATTTCATACTAAAACTTTCATAATCAACAATCCGCAGCAACGCGCGGGATGACGTCAACTCGTTTAGTAACAAATACCAATACCATACCGGTACAGTATTCGGTACTCACTTTTCCGAAAATTTGGTTTCAGTACCGGTTCGGTAACAAATACCATATAAAGAGAACATTTGGTAACAAATACCGCTATTGTATCGGTACAGTATTCAGTACCCACTTTTCTAAAAGTTTGGTATCGGTACCGTACCGGTACCGATGTCATCCCTAACACCACCATCAAGGGCAGAGATGCTATTCAAGTCGAAAACAACGTAAGATGCGATAGTGTCCAAACAAACGAAGTAATGAAAGATCATATATAAAAAGAAAGTACATAACTTATCCATATGACGCTACAAAGAAACTTCAGAAAACTGGATGTAATATGTAATTTAGAACTATGTTTATCTTCAGTCAGATACGATAAGACACATACGATTGCGCAGAAACAGGAGGAAGATATGCGCAGTTGGTTGCATTGTTGATCAGTTGTGGTCTTCAGTACATTGCATTGTTTTGATAGGTTTGCAGTACTATGAAGAATCCACATCTGCATGTTCAGGATGTTAGTGAAAAACAGAAATAAGCCTATCAAAACTTGGTATAATATACAAATTGTATTTATAAAATGGATACATATGAAGTTTAAAGAAATTTGTATTGGGTACATTTGCTATCGATTTTTTGTTTAGGCAAATATGTTATAATGTGAGTTGTGTATATTCAATATTCCCCTAAACAAACACAGCAATAGTGATCCAAATACGCCATCCCAAAGCAACATAGTCCGGTTTTGTGTTTTATACACTCGATATCTCCATGGTCATCTGGAGAACAGGGCAATTATTTGTAAATTTTAAAGAATAAAAGCAACTAATTTAGAACTCAAAACTATCAAGTGAATATACTGCCCCAGGGGATATATTTTATTTGTTGAGATGCTTGAATAGATGACGTTTACTTACCAACTCGCGTATATTTTATTCTTCATCACTATCATAAACAAGTGCCTTTCGACGATGAGATGTAGCAGCTTTTCTTGGGGGAGATTCTTCGTCTGACTCTATCTCATGGCGCTTGAGACTGCTTCCTGAAGCCTTATGCTTTACCTCCTAGAGTTATTGTTGATTAAAACATAAATGGTGAAAATAAAAATCTATGTTTTTAAGTAGGCATTATGTTGAAAAGGATAAAGAAAACACTAACTGTTTCTTCTTCCGATGCTTCATCAGCCAAAGCCTCCTCATACTGATCTTCCTCCTCATCATCATAGCGGTCTGCCACGTCAGCCCGCCTACGTGGCGGAGACCGCTCATCTTCCTCACCCTCAGTTTCATATTCAGATTCTTCTCTTTCACTTTCATAATCATCAACTGGACGTCTAGATGATTTCATGGAGTACAAGGATGATTTGCCTCGAGAAGTATCTTTGTGTCCTTGAGACTATTTACACAAAACGTATTTTTTTACATAAAATAGTAATAGAAAGGGAAATTGTTTTGTATTTTTATTTTTAAGCTTATATACCTTCTTTGCATTGATAATACGCTTTTCAGCCCGAGCTTCCATTTCAAGGTCTTCTTCGAAGCGGCGTCGAGAACGCCGATTATCGTAATAATCTTGTTCATCATCCTGATAATCATTAAGTAGAATTTTAGTACTAAACAAAATAAGATGTGGTAGTTTCCTTTCATCTACAGGTAAAATGTGTTCATTTTGATTGTAATTATTGCCCTACGAGTCAATAGATGAAAATGAGTCAAATAGACTATAATGATTCTTATGACTGTAATGGTATAGTTTGACTTATTGCAATCATATTTTAACACTAATTATATTATGAAATCCAAAAACAAAAAAGATAAGGTGACTGCGGTATGACACGTTATTTGTTTTGACCTGTTACCCCACCCACCTGACCTCCCATTTTTACTTCCCAGTAGGGGTGTGCATGGGTCAGTTTGGGTCGGTTTTTGCCATTAACCATAACCATAACCGCTATTTCGGTTATGGGATTTTCGTAACCATAACCATAACCAAGCTTCGGTTATGGTTAATCGGTTATGAATTCGGTTATGGTTCGGTTATGGTTATTTCGGTTATTAACCAAAAAAACAACCAAAGCTAACTTTCGGCTAAATTATAAAATTAAAAGCCCATGGGTCTTAAAAACTCAGAACCTGCAATGATAGACTTAGCTTGGGTTATTATTTATAAGTTAATCAAGACTACACTTTCTAGTTAAAGTACTAATGTGGGATCCCTTTTAATAAGATATTCACAAAAAAAAACATATTTAACCCCTTGGTTACAACTTACAAGTTTAATTTATCATAAAAAAAAAGAATACTACATCAATATCATGTTGTTAATAACATACTTTTATTATAGTACAAAAACCTCTATATAGTTAATATAGAACATAAATCTATTACATAAACTTAACAATACAAGTTTGGTTCGGTTCGGTTATATCGGTTAACCAAAGCTTCATAACCATAACCATAACCGCTCGGTCGGTTATAGAAATTTCATAACCATAACCATTGGTTATGTTGGTTATCGGTTTAAAATCGGTTCGGTTATATCGGTTATGGTTCGGTTATGTCGGTTATGGTTAATTTTGCTCACCCCTACTTCCCAGATACACAACTACTTAAATTTATGTATTGTAACATAGTATGTTACACAAACAGTTCATAAGATAAATGATTACGGTAAGCCCCAGCTATCAACTTCAAAAATATACATATAAAACATGTTTACAAGAGCTTTAATAGTTAACGACGATAAGATTATTAGAGTTATACCTCATCAAGTGCATCCTCCAAGAAACCAGGTGAAAGTTGGCGCTCCCTACGAACAGTTTGTGTATACTTTCGGTTCACCTTTTCCTTTTTCTTACTAAGAAGTTCATTGGCCCTAATTGTTTGACTTTCAGCCTAAAAAACCAGTAACTTGATTAGCGGAAATTCCTAACAAAAGATTTCATGAGAAATTAAGAACTATATATTTTTCATGATCTAACCTTCTCCTTCTGCTCCTTCTCCCTCTCAGGATCAATGTCGGTGACAGTTTTTTTGACCCTATACACCTTTTTATGTCTTGAATCAACAAGTGCAGTCAACAATCTATGAGAATTAGAAGTTAAAGACAAAGGCATAAATCTCATCTTTTTCAAGACCCTTCCCTGTGACTGGAGTATTCCCTGTATTTTTTTTTTTTTTTCAGGAAATTATGCAACATATTAGCAAAAGTATCATATACAACACACACATGTAGACATGTCTTTAACAAAATTAACATTGTCAAATTGATTTGCATATGAAGAAGGAAACGTGTTTTACAGACCTTTTCATGTCTAAGGAAAAGATGAGCTTGATCATGTTGTGCATCCTGCACTGAAATATCAAGAACTTCATTTCCAATTTGCAACTGTAAGCTGCCATCTGACCATCTCACAAAGCGTGCATTGCTTTCATACTACACAAAGTTTATTCAAAACAAGAAACAAAATTATGAAGCAACAAACAAATTTAAGCACGGACAGATGTCACAGATCAAAAGAAGACATGTAAAAACTCCCAAGAATTATATTAAAGATAATATAAAATATATAATAGTTTTAGTGCCCCACAATCTATGAGCAAAGAATCTAATATCAACATGAGAACTGTAGTGTAGTAGTCAGACGCAAGATGGATAATGAAACATGTAAAGTTGTTTTGTTTAATCTGAAATCGACTTACAGACGTTGTTCCATCAGGATTTCTAACAGCCCTGTAACGAACAATATTATTTTCCAAGCGAATGCGTTTGCTATGTCCAGATTCATCAGCAACAAATGCATCTTCTTCAACATACGTCTTTGGATCAAATGGCTTAGGATCAATTCCCATAATGTTAGAAACTTTAATCATGTTCATCTGCAAGCAACGGGAAGGGAGCTCATTTTAGTTCTCAAACAAGTGCAAGACATTAGAGGTGGTGAAACTGTTGAGTCAGGCAGGTTGGGTACCACATCAAAAAAATTAATTGTTATATTGGCTGAAACGATATGGGCTGGTCCAAAACACTTAATATTCAGAAAAATCATACATGAATGCTGTATTGAAATTTGAAAAGATTTTAAAAATTATCTTATCTCAATGATAATCTATAAGTTTCTAAAATAATGCATTTAGAAAGTTCTACTCTTATTAAAAACGTGGTTCAGGCGACTTTCAACCTCTTTCACCAATCTCCTTTTAGGCTAAGTTTTATGATTAACCCATTCTCCCATTTCACCATTTGTGATACGTAATTCAAACCAACCCATTCATAAGTAAAAACGGTAGAAACTGTCTCCTCTATAAAATAGACGTCACAATTTTGTGATTATTGTCTCATAGAGTATACTAGTGTCACTATGCTTTAAAACACAACCAAAACAAGATTTGAGACTAAACCTTCTCAGGGTGTGAAGGAGGGGGTCGCAACGGTATCCCTAGCTCCAGAGGGGGTCCCACTGGTTTCTCCTTAGCTTTAATAATATTATCCTCTTCAGAATCATACCGACCCTCTTCATCAGCTAGCATATCCTCTGGCCTAAGATCCTTCTCATAACCTTCATCCTCAATAGGAGATCTCTATAACAAAAAAAAAATTAAAATTATTCTAGAAATAATAATGATAATACAGCCTCAAGTGTTCTTTAAAAATAATTACAAACATTTGCATCGTCGTCTAGATTATTCTGAACAGCTTCGTATTCTGCTGGTTCTTCGTCATCAGATTCCCCAAATACATCGCGGAGCTCAGGAGCTGTCTCTGATATGTGACCTTCATCTTTCTCTTCATCAGGTGACCTATTTCCAAATAAGAAGCAACAGATTGAATGCATTAAATGATTTGTGTTGATAAAAAAAACAGGGCAACCATCTAAAATCTTTACAAAATAAGATTGCATTTATAGTATTCAAAAGTATATCCTAATCTACCACACTAGATGCCTTTAGTCACAAAATTAAATCTAAAGAATGATATCGGATTACAATAATACCTTGGACTTGTAGGTTGGTCAATTTCTTCATCTGCGTTATCCATATATTGATTTTCCTCTGATCTTTCAGATTCACTCGCCACAACTTCTCTCCGCCTACTTGTCACGCCTCTTTGACCAATTTGATCACTTGCTGAATCTTTTCCTTCACTTTCATCTCTTTGAATTTCAAGATCTACTTCTTGAGAGCTTTGATCTCGTTCACCTTCACTCTCCATGTGTTCTTGACCCATTTCATGTAGTTCACCGTCTGTTTCACTACCTGCCTCTGCTTCACCTTGACCTTCTAACACTTCTTCACCTTCAGGCTTCACCCCGATATCCCCTTCATCCTGTAAAAGTTTCAATTTGATAAAACTAACAAAAATAATTTAAATTGGTCAAGAATAACATATATAAACGTTGTTGAATCAGATTTTTTACTGCTTTTTATAAGCTTTGTAAGGATCTGAAAAGAATCGCTATCATTTACAAATTGTATTTTCAAAATTCTTAATATCTGTCTTACGGCTGTAGAAGAAGATTAACAATAAAGAAGCTGTACAGCTATGATACATTTGGCACCCACCCTTTCACATGTAACCATAAACATGTTACGCATGATGAAACCGGCAAGAATTCACTAAAAGGAAAGAAAAAAACAACAGAATCCCCCTTTCCAACTGGATAATTATTATTGACAATGAGATTTATGTGTCTACCTCTCGTCTATTAATAGTGCTAGACGTCGTATGAGTATACAAAAGAAAATACTCTTTAATAAACACCATGTATAGTTTTAATTTATTTTCATATAAAGAATGGCCATGCATAGCCAACGCGTGGCCGAGTTTACTTGATGGAAGTTAATTCGCATCCGCTGTCATGGGCCCAACTAATACCATATATCCGTGAAGCCGATACACATAATTACTAGTCATTTAAGTCCCATTCATTAGTGATAAGAACTTGGGATAATATATACGTAGGCCATCCAAGAATGGAAAAATTTTTCACTAATGCCACTCAAATATTAAAACAACTTTAAAGGCCACACTTCTTTCAGTTTAGTTTATGCCGCTTCCAAGTTCCAACAAAAAAACTTGCTAGAAAACTATAAAGTACCAAATACCCCTAAGTCTGAAGCTTTTATCACATCTTAAGTTGTAAAATACGAAAATATCCATGAATATATTCAAAATAAGATTGATGGTCAAAACACATTTTATTACATTTTTCAGGTTTTTTGTCATTTAAACACACTAGGTGTGACAAAAGCTTTAAATTTAAGAGAACTTTGCATTTAATTTTGAAACCGACAGAAGCAAAACCAAATTGATACTTGGTGACCTCTAAAGTTAGTGAAATCTTTCAAATACTGGGTGGCCAATGCTTCCGTTCTCTCTAAAAACTTGGAAAACAGAATATGTCAGTACTTAACAGCAGCAAAAATTTGCATTTGATTGCACTATACAATAAAACAGAGAATTCCTTCCAATAGTTGAGCGTCAAATTTTGACCTGCTCCATCCATTATACAGCATGGGCATTTTTAACGGGTTTCCAAGCTTTACAAGATTCTTTTATAATTGAGTATTTCAAACTCCAAACAGATTTTCTATTATTTAATAATTTCGTTATCTAAAAAGGAAAAAGATAATCTGAAAAAACGAACTTAAAGAGTCGAGCAATGTCAAAAAAAGGTATAAATAGTATGTGCTGCAGTGCTGGTAATACTTCTGCAATTAGTCTTATGTTAGTATGTGATAAATCATAAATGCAACAGATACTTTTATCACATAAGCATCAATATTTAAGGATAGTTATCACTTATTCATGTAAAACACACACCCGAATCCCCGATTTAGTGTTCAAGACAAAAAGCAAATGTGTCAACATGTGGCAAGTCAATACATCGTATCCATAAAAATAAAGTTAATCAATTTCTTCTATGCAAAGATTTTAGAATATTACATATTAAAGAAGCCTTGATATTAGCTAATGATAAATCTGGTATACAAAGGATTAAAACCTCAATCATATAATAAGCAAACAGAAATAAAGAGTGTAAATAATCCTTGACTAGAGAAAAACTAGATATGATAAACTGTCTATTATGAACTCCCATAGACGTTGCAGGGAGGCCTGCGTGTAATGTGACAGGCACATGCATGCCTGAATAAGACTGCAGTGTAGAAGGTTATTGTACATTTTATACCCAAATTAAATCTCTCTCTCTCTCTATCTATCTATATATATAAGCTAACTGAACTTGGAAAAATAAGATTGGAAAGTTGAAGCCAAATAGAGTGGATTAACAACGTGATGTAACCTTTTTTTATCGTTACGCATACTGTAATACTTGTTAAATACTACACATTATAAAGCACCAAACGATTTAATGCTATAAACTATGATTGTGAAACAGATTGTCTTCCCATGCAGCCATGCTATGATAGTTAAACAATATTTAATCTCCATATTTAAGTGAATAGAAACTTCTTTCTATTATTTACACGGGTTATTATACAAAATAATTTGATATTATCTCAAACAACTGTAAGCGTCACTAATCTTTTTATATGTTTCACCGCCCGCGGCCCCGCGTAAACACCATTATAAATCTACGACAAATAAGTTCAACCAAGTATAGGTCATCAGAATGTGATAATAAACTTCAATAATAGTCGTATTCACAATTAGCTTATGAGACTTATCATTTCCCTAATCGGCTACAATCTACCAAAATCAGCATATTGATAGTTATAACTTATAACTAAACCGGAAGTAAAAAATGCCTTTTCCCCATTCCAAGTCAAAAAGCGACTTTCTAGTCATTCCGAGTCCTTCACTAGTCAATTCACAACCTTCTATTCTAACACACCATCCTTTTCAAAAACACATGACAGCATAACTAATAAAACTGCTTAAAAACATATGCCAAATGAACTCCCAGAGACTCAATTCTTAGCATTCCAAATCAAAGTTATATTAACCCTAAAACTCTAATTGAAACAACCTAATTGCAATTAACAAACCCTAACTACAAAATTCACAAACAAAGAGGAATGAGAATCATACGGATGCATAATCGGTGGGTTGTCGGTTGGATTCGTGCTCCGATTCAACCTCTTCTTCTTCCTCCTCTTCCGATTGATCACCGAAGAGGTTTTGCATCATCTGATGCCTCTTCTCTTCGCCCACCATTTTTCTAAATCAATCGCCGATTATTATTAATATTATTATTATGTTGTTATTATTATTATTATTAAGAATAAGCTCGAGACTCGACTGAACCTCCAGCCGATGAACAAGAAGAAGAAACCGTACACTGTGTATATATAGAACAAATGTTACTTCTATTGTCACGTGATACAGGCGGTGGACTAGTAATAATAAATTACATAAAGTACTTTAGTTTTTTAATTTAGGTCAATTTTTTATACCATGCCGACTCAACGTTTTTGGTTTTAGGCAGTCATGTGTTGGACGCGCACGGTGGGGTGATCAACCATGGGGGTATGGGGGTGTTAATTGTTGGCGAGGGGTAAGAACATGAGAGCTGGTTGGTTTAGTGAACGATCAGGTTGGGGGTGATAGGGAGTGAAAGCTTGTGCCAACGTGTAACGCCCGACAATCTAATTTTTTTTCTTGGGTTATGGCATGAAATAAAAAAAAATGTTATCTAACCTATTTAGGATACGAGAGCTAAACAGAAAGTAAATGAAGTTTAAAGAAATATCCACATATTCTCTCGATGTGTGTATGTTGACACGCACATACAAGAAGAAGAAAACCTCAAACAAACTCTTATTTCTAGAATTAAAGGTGGAATTCAGCTCCAAATGATTGCACGATGAAAGGATTGTGATCATCTATTGATGACAACTATAGTTTAAGTTTTAGCTTTTCGTTTGATGATAAATTCTGCTAAAGATGATTTGTATAATGAAAGGATTTGAATTCTTTTTTATTGTTGTAAGAATTTTGCTAAAAATGTTAATTGAACTTGAATGAATGCTAGTGATGTGCTAATTTAGTAAATTGAAGAAGGTTCATGGTGGCTAAAAGTAAGGATCAACATTTGGGTGTAATTCATATTCGTTCTTAGTCAAGTTGATTGTTAGGTTGAAAGAACTAGAGGTTTTCGCTGTGTTTGATGTTTATGTATGAATGGTAATTGATCTTGGGAAGAAACATGGTGTTTGATACCACGAGTTAGGAAACTAAGCATGAAACACTTGTAGAGTGTGCTTTAAATATACAATGTGCTTTAAATATGGTTTTAACATCAAGTGTTTGATAAATGTTTAAATGATAATAATACGTGAATGGAATATAGTAATTGATGTAATTATAATAAACTACACGAGGAATGTGTTTTATATGAAATTCATGAGGGAATTTACTTTGGTTGTATGATTTGGAGGTAGGGGGTTAATCGTTGGCCATGGGTAAGAACATGAGAGCTGGTTGGTTGGTTGGCGAACGATCGTGATGGGGTGATAGAAAGTAAGCTTTTGCCTACGTGTAACACCTAACAATCAGATTTTTTTTTATTTTTTGGTATGTTTTCTTGGGTTATGGCATTAAATAAAAAAATGTTGCCTAACCTATTTAGGATACGAGTGCTAAACAGAAAGTATATGAAGTTTAAAGAAATATCCAAATATTCTCTAGATGTGTGGACGCTCACACGCAAATACAAGATTATTTCTAGAATTAAAGGTGTAATTCAGCCCAAATGATTGCATGATTATTTTTAGCATTTAAATTCATTTTATTCATTAGTTTATAGAACTAATCTGTTTTAATTATAAATAAAACATAGAATATTTTATAAAGTTATTTTCCAACTTTATAAATCAGTGCTAATATTTTATATAAAAATCATATTTTTATAGTATTTATTCTAATTAAATCATATTTATTACATTTGTATCATATTAATTCATTTAAAAATACCAAATAAATATTTGAGAGAATCACATGGTTGGTCCCTGTGCTTTTCAAATCTTGCACTCTTGGTCCTAGTGGTTCACTAATTACAAGATTGGTATATAAGTTTAACAAAAGTGCACTCAATTGATCCCCATGACTAATGACTGTTAACTTTTCTAGTTAAGTCCACCCACGTGCTTCCCACGTGGGGGTATTATAGTCTTTTTATGTCTGAGCCCAATATAAAACCCCACCCTTCTTCTTCCTGAAACCACCACCATCTCCCCAAACCAAAACCAAAACCAAAACCATCACCCCTGCATCTCCTCCTTCTTCTTCCTTAAACCACCACCATCTCCCCAAACCACAACCACCCTCTTTCTTCCTCTACCACAACCATCACCCACCCTGTCACCGCTGCCGTCACAATCCACCTTCACCAACGCCAACACCACCATCACCTCCACCTTCCCCAAATGGCCACCATCTCCACAAACCACCCTTCCCCTTCAAACTGCAAAATTTGAGTTCATGAACCTCAGATCGCAAACAGAACCTTAGGGCTTTTCTTTGGCGTGTATAGTCGAGTAGAAAGGTGGTAAGTTGGGCAAAAAATGATGGTGGTGCCATACCTGTGAGTTCTCCGGCCATCGTTCACAGTAGAAAGGGAATCAATAAAAAATCTTGATTATATGATGCGATTAAAGAACACATGGTTGACTATGTGACCTTGAACGAACATGAGAGTTGAGCAGTGGAGGTTCTTTGGTGGTGGGTGAGGGCGTGGTCACCGCCAGAGCAGTGGCGGTTCTTTTGAAGTGATGACGGTTGTGGTTTGGTGGTGGGTTTGCAGTGGGGTTGAGGGTTTCGTTTGATGAACGATGGTGAAGAGATGACAGTTGTGGTTTGGTGAATGACGGTGGTCTGAGAGGTATCACATTTTGTTAGATAGATAGGCAAGGAGAGGTGGGTGACGGTGGTGGTGATGGTAGGGTGGTGTTGGAGAAGAAGTTAAGGGGCAAGGACCAATAGAGTAACGAAATTAATACATTTGGATCATGTTAGTAATAAGTTTACAACCATCGAGACCAATGGTGTAATTAGTGAACCACTATGACCAAGAGTGCAAAATGTGGAAAGCACAAGGACCAACCATGCGATTCTCCCTAATTTTTTTACAATTTTATAAAATTATTTTATTTACCTTAGAATATTTTTACCCTCAAATCTTTAATTTGTTCTTTTATTTTATCATTTCTTATATTTTATCCTTATTTAAAATTACATTATATTCATTTAAATTCCACAAATCTGGTAATTTTTATTTTTAATTATTCAAGCCAAATATAAATTATTATTTGAAGAAATAAAAGGCTACAATGGATATAATATGGGTTGAATACAAATATAAAGTGGGGTTAGGATTGTTGTATACCTTGTTTGCTACAGGTTTATAATCCTTGTTCCACACGTATAGCTCGAGTCGAACCTGAAAGAGAACAAAAGTGGGCACAACGAAAGGATGCGACCGCCTTAAGTCTGAAAAGACTCGTTATGTCAAACACAAAAATGTGGTTTGGCTAACGGTTGTATGAGTACAATCGTTTATATGCTATGAATCTTGTGTATATGAACGTATGTTCGAATATCTTTTTCAAGGAGGTGAACCCTCCTATTTATAGGACATGAGACGGGCCAAACCCATTAACCCATAACCGTTAGGAATAGGAGAAGAGGTTTTTGGGGCTACTCTCACTGTTCTAGTCTTGTTTGTTGAAGATATTGCTCTTGGTGATCAACACGTCAACATAGGTTTCCCCATTGGCAAAATATATGCCGCAATGACCCGTCGGTCTCAGTGGAGGTTTCTGTGTAAGGCCGGACCACTGTGCGTGAGGGATTCCCCAAGTAGTACTACCCATATATTAAGTCGGCTCTATCCTAGAGTTAATGAGTGCCTGGTTCGGTATCACAAGTAAGCAGGTAAACACGCTCTGTAAAACTAACACCATAAGTAAACAAAACAATGGAAGCATGTGTCACCCTCAAAACAGTTTAAAGTAAAAAGAGGGGAGGTTCACGGAACTCACCTGGTAGCATAGCACAAGTATAAAACAAGGTGCTTGGTATCGCTTCTTGGTATTCTCCTGGTTGGGCCCTATGTCGACACACATTATTAGTCTTTGGTTTCATTCATAATGGTTATGCGTGGGGATGAGCTCGAGCGTATGGTTTATTATTTATATATGTTTCTTTTTATCTTATTTGTCCGAAATCTATATACGAATCTTAGTTGTCGAATCTATATCCTAAGTGTCAAATGTTCAAGTCAATGTCCAATGATCCGAGTTATTAGTAATAATGTTTTAAGGCTCCAAGTGTTCTTGTGTTTATGTTCATGTGTCCAAAGCATTGAGTCTAAGGTGTCCAATGTTCATGGTTCGTATCTAGTCCATGTCGGTTATATAACCATGTCTGAACCATCGGTCTAATATCCAAGTCCAAATGTTATGTTTAAGGTAGTAACTAATGTCCGATTCATATATTTAGTCCCAAGTGTTCGAATCCATATGGTTTTATTATGTTATACTTGTATATTCGGTTTGTCCATAACGCTCAAGTTCCACATGCATAAGTTTATATAATATGTAATAGTTCGGGTGCGGTTATACCTCAAGTTCAAGACATGGTTTATGCTGACCGGCACTGACCGGGTTGACCGTGTTGACTTCTAATTGATCTCGAGTTAACTCCCATTGATAGACAAACCTCATCATCGTCCAGTAACCACCACCAACATCATCACCGTCACCGTAACTACCATCAACCACCACTAACCTCTTGTACCCCAAACAACATCAGCCACTATCATGAGTTATCAACTATAACCCACCTTCAATTATACCCTCATCCTACTATAATACCACCGTGACCATAACCGCATCACCACAGTCACTCGTCTCCGACAATATTACCTGACACCCCCACCGTCGCCTATTCCAAACATCCACAACTAGTATCTTCTCCCAGATCCAGCATCATCATCATCACAATTCACAGATTAGTATTGAAGATAAAAAAGGGTGCTTTGGGGCTTTACCTTTGCAATTGAATCTAATCTGACTGGTACTGTCGCTCACCACCATCACTCACCATAACCCATTCCAAGAGACGAGTTGTAGAGGGGTTACCTAAGAACATATCTGACCCAATCGGGACTCACCACCGAACCATCGCCTCTGTCTTCTTCCTTGTTCGGAGTAGATCCGATTAACCGGGTGAAGACCATAGCCGAAGCCATCTTCTTAGATCCTTTTCTCTTCTCAACAGCTCCTGTCTCTCTCTGCGCTTTCTTTCTCTCTATCGACTCTCTCTCTCTATTCTACGCTATGTTCCCCAGTTTACTAAAAAATGGAAAAGAAAAGAAAGGGAGGGTTTTTCCCCCTTTTCTCTTCCTTTCTTCTCCCCTTCTTTTTCATACTTTCCTTTACTTTCATTTCCTCCCGATTTGGGAGGATGAAAATTGCTCTCTTTTTCTCTTCTTTTCCTTTCCCTTCCTCCTGAAAATGAACTCTGGAACACAACTTCAAGCTTTCCCTCCATTTCCTTTCCTTTAAAAAAAAAACTCAGAAACACATATGAATTTATTCTTTCTTTCATTTTCCTTTCGTTTCCACTCTTAAGTCAACTCGGGAACACAACGCTAATGTTTCAGTATTGTGTGTGAGAGATGAGAGAGGAAAGGTATGAGTGTGTTTGTGTGTGTTATAGTGCGCGGAAATTTTTTGGGTCCACTCTGGGGTGTTACATAGAAACTCTACAAAATAGATTCAACAAAAATAAATCACTTAACTTTATACTCTTTCAATGCCCCCTCAATAATTATGCAACTAGAGATGGCAATTTCAGACACGGACACGAATACCCGACACGAACCTACACGATTTTAATAGGTACAGGTATGACCTTAACATGTTTCGTGTCCTAAACATGTAGACACGAAATATACCTGTTAATTTTTGTGTCTAGACAGGTTAAATACTTGTTTACTTGTTTAGTACCCGTTAAGACATTTTAAGGATTTTTTTTTTTAAAATATAGGTTGTGGGGGTGGAGTATTTGAGTTATACGTTTTTACTAGGTGGAATTCTACTTTTTTAAAGCTTGATGGTACCCATTTAACGTGTCGGATCTGAAAAACATGTTCGTGTATTATCGTATTAACCTAGTATAAACATGTATTATCGTATCTTATCGTGTTAACTTGGTATAAATTGGTATTATCGTGTTAACCATGTATAAACAGGTTCGTGTTCGGGTATGGAAAAAATGACACGATAAGTTATTGTGTTGTGTTTGGGTCTACATGTTTCGTGTTCGTGTCTTGACAGGTCGGGTATACACGATTTGCCAACCCTATATGCAACAAATTAAAAGAACAAAAAACATATTAAAAATCTACAAAAACCATATAAAAAGTACCTTTATCATCTTCATTCAGAAAGAAATAAGTAGAAGCAAGGGTCAAAACAATAGGGTCAGATACCGCACATTTCTAATCCACTATTGCCATACACGGGGAGTTGCTGGAAACGGCGGGGTAACACCGATCTCTTTATATGTCTCTCTCTAGAAAATAACGGTTCACCACCATGCGAACACGCAGTGTTCAACTAACGTCGAAAAATGAGCAGGGAAAAGAAAGAAACAACCAGATGTCTAGAGAGAGAGAGAGACAGAGAGAAGAGTTGAAGAAGATACGAGCCGTCTAGAGATAGGTATAAGAGTTGGGAGAAGATGTGGACTTTGATGTTTAGATGGAGAAGAAAAAGAAGCATATGACTTATATATTATACCTTACACATGTAAAGTTGTAAAATCAAAATTTTTTTTGAAAACCCCCTTATACACGTAGTGCAACACCATTACGAATAAAAAAACTTGCTACATACAGTATTTAAAATTGTAAGTACATATATCTTCTATATATATATTTCAAAGCGCTAAATCCTACATGACACTCATATAGTCATTATTCCCCTTGAGAGTGCCATGTAGGATGCCATGTGGCATCAAGTAATTTTAGGGAAAAAAGTTAAAAAACAAAATTGGATTTTTCCAACGAGTACTATAGTGCTATATAAAAAACGGAGAAAAAAACGAATATTTTTTTGTGGGTTTTGTTCATACAAGAAAAAAACATGTGTTCATTGAATTCATTAATCATGTATATGCAAGTCACTAATTATGTTCAAATCAGTAAATATGAATTCTATTTTCAACCAGAGCAGAATAGGTTAATAGAGTTATACATTGTTTTAGGTTAGGTATCAATATTAGTATGTTAGAGTTGTACATTTGTTTAGTCTTTAGGACATGTGTTAATATTAAAGTTACATTGGAGTTCTACATTATTTTAGGTTAGGTGTTACCATTGGAGTTGTACATTGTTTTAGGTTATGTATTAATATTAGAGTTATACGTTGTCTCAGGTTAGATGTTAGCATTAGAATTATACATTGTTTAAGGTTAGGCGTTAACAATTGAGATACACTGTTAATTGTTTTAGGTAAGGTGCTACCTGATGCTTTCTTGCATGTAACTGTAAAACGAATAAGTCTATTTCATATGTAAAATTGATTGTCATATTAGATTTTTCAACCCCAAGACCCTTTCGGGGTATAATCTAGTATGAAATAATTTTAAACATAACTAATAGTATTTGAATAAGAGACAAAGATAACCATAAGCTAAACACTGGTCACAATACAACATTAAGCTTGAAAGACATCGTTTAAATAAGATATCTCAAACTCTATCAAGTTAAATGAACCAAACTCGATCTTAGGGGCTGTTTGGTAGCCTCTTAATAAACATTCAGAGGCTACCTCTTAATGGTCTATGACTCTGAATGGTTAAGATGTAACCTTAAGTCTGAATGATTAAGAAACAACCATTAAGATGTTATATCTTAACCACTAGCTAATTACCCCGGGAGGGTCCCGGGGTTGAAAAAACTAACTTTACGTGATAACCTATTGCAAATGGCTCAAGTTAACTAACCACAAAATCTCTCAATCATTGCATATTCATAGTATTCTAATCAGTAATAACTCATATTCCCTAATCTAAAACATAATCAATAATCATCTAAAGAATCACTTATGTAAGCTGCAACTATTAAAAAACTCATCACATCTCTCTAATTTCTCACATTTTAATGGCTCTTATAATTCCTAACCTAATCAACTAAACAAACACTTAAGTTGGAAGTTGTAATCATTGCATCTCATTATGCCACGTGGCATAATCAAGAGATGGTTGAGGCCACCATTGAACGCCACGTCAGCAACTATCAATTCTTTCCGAGAGCGTCCCGGGGTTGAAAAATATAACCATTCTAATAATACTAATACTAATAGTAATAATTATTACTATTGTAATTAAATAAATAAAAAAATAACCTTGCTATAAGGTGACACCATGTGTTGCAGTGTTACGCGAGTCTTTCTCCTAACTTCTCTTGATGAAGTATACCTAGTAAAATTCCAATGATAACATGGCGATTAGGCTGATTTTCAACATCGTAGATAAGAACCTGGTTTAAAAGAAAAAAATTGATTAATGAATAACATGAACACTTTGTGTGTTTTTTTTATTATATGAACGAAACCCCACAAAAAATAGTCGATTTTTCTCCGTTTTTTATATAGGACTATGGTACTCGTTGGAAAGATAATAAAACGCTCGTTAATTTGGTGTAATTTTTTCTTTAAAAAAATCCCGTATATAAAAGATATAAACGTTTAAAAAACTATGGGAGGAAACATGAGAGAGAAAATTTTAAATTTATTTTTAAATTCTTTTTTTCATAAAATAACTCAATTTAATTTAGGGTTTTATGTTTATCTTTTTTTTTTTTAATTAAAAAAGGAAATAGTTCAAAAACACTAAAATCTTTTAATTATCATGCCACGTGGCACTTTCAAGGGGAGGTTGAGGTCTCCATTGCACGCCATGTCAGCATATACCTTTTCTTTTATATATATATATAGATTCACAAACTTAACTATTAAGAGACTAATGACCATTCAGAGGCTACCAAACAACCCGTAGTCGACATTATCATAGACATCCATGACAATTCAATCCGAACCACGCGGCTCGTATTCACCCAAACCTCCTGCTTGGGTACCGAACCTAATATCATCATTCTACAGTTCGTTGAAAATTTCTTGCGATCACTTTATCATCTCTCTCTCTTGAATCCCTCATCTTCTCACAGATTCAAACCCTAATTTTTTTTTTATAAAACATAACAATAATAACAATAATCAATAACACTTAAACCTCAACAGACCTTCGATTCCAACCTCTGCTGCTTCTTTTCTCTCAAGTAAGTTCTTACCCACCTTTTTACAACACCTCAAAAACCCTAATCTTTTTTATTTTTATCACCCATAAAGCAACACCCTTTATTTTCACTTTTTGAACCAACCCCTTTTGCTTTTTTATTGAAAAGATTATTAATTTGTTTATAATTTTGCTGCCCAGATGCTTATTTAGCTTGATCTTGATTTGGGTCTGCAAGATTTTGTGTTTTGGTGAGAAATTTGGGTCTTTGTTAGTGCAATGTGTGTATGTTTGTATCTTTATGGTGGGTTTTCTTGAAATTTGATCTATATGTGGAAAGTATTAAACTTTGTGTGGTTGTGCTATTTTGGTAGTTTTTTTTTGGTGACCTCCTGGTTTTGAATCAGGAGCTACAGTTTTCAGTTATGAATTTATGATTAAATGTGATGAAGTGTTGTTTTTGAGTGTTTTTTTTATTTTATTAATTTTTTGCTGGTGGTTAATTAGCTTCTTTTGCTATGTTAGTAAATAGTGATAATTTATGAAAGATTAGGGTTTGTGATCTAGGAGACTAGGGCATATGAGAGGGTGTTGATAGGAGTCATTTAGGGTCTACTTAAATTGATCCATAATTGCAGTGATAATGTTAGCGAATAATCAGCTGTATTTCTACAGGCGTGGGCCGTGGTAATGCGGTAACCAAATGTTGCCATTTCATTTTGAGTAGTTTGAGTTTTACATTCTGAATTTCTGATTATAGTTTTGAATTTGGTATTTATGTTCAGTAAAAAGTTAGTTCAGTGGGATTTCTGAACGATTAAGGATGAGGAATTTGAGCCATTAAGGAACATGTCTTATCGAACTATGATATTTTTTAATTGAAGACTTCTATATTTACTCTTGACAACACTTACTGCTCACTTGTATGACTGATTAACTGTGTGCATTAGTACTTGTATTGATTAATTTCATGTGCTCTTGACACTTAAAATTGTTGTTTAAGGCTTGTCCTAATTCCTAAACTATGGTTTTTTTAGATAATCGTAAGTCATCATATCGTTATTATTTTATAAATGATTCTTTTGGTGACAAAAGGGTAACACCAACAATGATACTTACTTACTTAGTGTATGTGTACATAGGTTATGCTGTACTTGTTGCATCCATACCAACCCTGTAGTATCAGTATGATCTGCTCTTAATTTTAAAAATCAACTTATTGAAATGGTAAAATCAGAAAGTTGTAGTATTTCGTTTTGATGGTCAAATAATTTTTCTCGGTAACTTTGTTCGTTCAATATGGACAATTAATGGAGAACAAAGTAGCCTATAATAGGAAACATTTTTTTCATGGTTTTTTTGTTTCTATATATATGCACTCCTTCCAAAGATACTAATAATCTACTTAATAATTAGTAGCTGAATTATGTTTGTTTTATACCATTTATTAAACTTAGTCTTCGGCCTAAAAAAGAACTATTAGAAATTGTTGGACCTTTGGACTTTGGAGCTTATTTGCAATTTTTTAATCCGGAAATGGATGTGCATGCAGTACAAATCAAAATTTATCTTTCTTGATACATCTTGTGAAAATGCTGTTTTTTTTTATTTTTTTATTGTAAATGGTTGTTGATAACTGAATTTGTATTTTTATCCCAAACAAGCCTTTTTCTTTCCTTTTGTGTGGTCTGTACTGAATTTTTCAATAAAAATATCTAACAAAAAAGTAATATTTTTTTAACCTCAAGTTACAACTATGATTATTGCTCTTAGAATATTACATGAATACATGATTATTTACTGTTCATTTTTCTTATATCACGTCAATAAAGACAAGTCAATTTAGTCACATTAGAAAACATTAAATAAATAACAGTCAAGTTAGTAAAGAAAAGATTGAACAAAAACAGAAGTTTAGAGTTGTATTTATTATAATACAAACAAATTAATGATGTAAATGCTAGATCTGTTATTTCCCTGCCATATAAAGGGAAGAGTTTTATTTGGCGTTAATTTTTTTAATTAATGTTTGTTTTGTTACAAAGTACATCGACTAATTTTTTTTTATTATTAAAAAGTACTATTTAAAAAAAAATCGTAACCGGTGTTCTTGTTTTTAAATTCATTCTTAAAAATGTGCATAAAAAGATGTATGCTTATAGGCAGTCACTTCATATTCGACTGGTTGTTTTTCATGTTCAGGATTTTCACAAGGTGGGTGGGTTAGCTTAATGGAAGTGTGATACCAGATTACTGCATATATGCTGATACATGCAGTCTTTGAAGGTTAATCTACAAGAAAGTGAGAAATATTTAGTTTTAGCCTCAAATTGTCGGGCCTAGATCATTAATGCCTGGCAACGGAGTTGGGGATAGGGTTCACAATTTTTTTGCGCAAGAAAACGTGCCCCAGGGTCTGCGACCACAGGATGGGAATTGGCCTATAAATGACAATTTGTGGGTTGGTAATCAGAAACAGTTTGGTGTTTCAGATTCCAGTCCAAGAAACTACAGTCCACAACAGTCAGGTAACACAATTGGCTCTTAATTGTAAGTTTTTGATGTTACTAACTTACTATATGTCTCGGAGGTGGCAATTTAGCCCATTACCTTCAAATAAGCTGTTACAGGTTATGTTTTTAACTAGCGGGCCAAACACAAATTTTTAAACAAAAAGGATATGGGTCAATTGGGCCAGACAGGTCAAATGGGTAAAGTCACCCAAAGGGTTTCTAATGCGGACAACCTCATTTTGCCATCTCAAGTTTGTATAATGATTTTGCATGTGTACTAACCAGCTTTGACATGTTTATCCTCACTTTTCGTGCCTAAGCAGAAACTGAGAGAGGACATGGTGGTCAACATGTTCCGGACCCACATATCTTCAACTCTACGCAAACAAATGCAAGGCCTGATTTTGCTAGAAACCTGTCTCAATCTCACCATGAACAACCAACCTCAAATGGCTACATGTATGGACGCCAAAATTTTCAAACAAGGCCGGATGAAGCAAATTTTATGGGAGTGAACGCAGAATACGGTCAGAATAATGTGAACCAAAGGGGGTTTCCAGAACAACCTCCAAGGAATACATTTAGACCAGAGAGTTCTGAAGCTCATGGTAGTCTTGATCTTTTTGGTGGTCAACATCAGACTAATACTCAATATCCTGGTTTACTACAACAACCATTACAACAACAGCAGTCGGGATTTGGCGACATACAGCAACTTCAACAGCAGCTTATGCTCAGAAAAATGCAAGAACTTCAAAGGCAACAAAACTCATTGAATCAGGCTTCTCAATTTGCTAGACAACAGGCACCTGGAAGCCAATCACATGGGCTTGTTAACGGCAATCCAACATCTAGTTCATCTGGTTATGGCTGGACTGAGCCTGCTGCAGTTAACACAAACTGGTTGCACCGTGGTTCACCATCGATGCACCCTGAGCAGGGTCAGCCACAGCGGTCCATGGGGTTTGTTCAGCAGCAGGTTGAACCGTCGTTATATGGGGTTCCTGTTTCTAGCTCAAGAGGGTCTATCAATCAGTTTCCCCATAATACTTCGTTTCCTGGTAATAATTATGTGGTAATGCCGGAACAGAATATGGTTCCCAGTAAAGGTATATTTGGGAATGCGTTTGGTCAAGGATCAAACAGTGGGATGAAGATGGAACACATTCAGCAACAAGTTGGCCTACAAAATCAATCTGTGCAGGGATCCCCTGTAGAGATGTTGCAGGATAAGTCAGCGGCAGATGCAGCTTCTTTAGATCCCGAGGAGGAGAAAATCTTGTTTGGTTCAGATGATAATGGGACTGGAGGCATATCTGGTTTGTTGGATGATGATGAATTTGCAAGTGGGTTGCCTTCTATGCAGAGTGGTAGCTGGAGTGCTCTTATGCAATCTGCAGTGGCGGAAACTACTAACGGTGACGGTGGCGGTGGTGTAGGGGTACAAGAAGAATGGCCTCTTGAAGACACTGCCAAACATCAAACACAAACGGTTCCAAGTGATATTAGCTTGCCTAATATGAATGATAAGCGTCATGGCAACATGGGGTTCCAAGATTCTTTAGGAGGAAACCGACTATATGAAAGTTCTGTGCCAGGTCACCGGACACCTGAGCAGCATGGAACAAGCCAACCGAATAATCAAAGAAATCAATTCAATGCAAATGCAAATGCGCCTGTTCCACCATCTGTGAACACTGGATTCAACATGAATGATACTGATAATTCGTTACAGCAATCTCAGAATAATATGAAGAGAGGAAACACTGCTGGCATGCCGAATTTAAGTAACCTGCAGCAGGGTGGTAATCATTCTAATCAATTCTCTCCGAACAACCATAATATCAATCACTGGAAACATGTTGATTCTTCCGTGAAATCTAGAGGTAGTGAGAATTCAGATGTTTCACAACATCGTCTGAATAGTAAGGGCCCACAGATATCTGAATCATCCTTTAATAGCTCAGATAAAGAGGAACTACATAGCAGTAGAAAGGAGAACTCTAATGACAGCTACAGGTCCAGTTCATCTCACCTCCCTAATACAGTTGGTCAACGGGAACAATTTTTATCAGATGCTGGTGACTCCAGATCATTGGCTGGAACAAAACAGAATTTGTTTAATCAAGCAGGTAGGATGGTTTCGGGCCCAGGCCCACGGAAGTTTCAGCATCATCCAATGGGGAACCTGGATGAAGATGTTGGAGTGCCTTATGGAACAAGACAAGGTGACAATACAAAGTCTTTGCCCCTGCAGCATGCTCGAGGGTTAGGAGGCCAAGATCGTGGAAGTTTTGGACTTACCAAAACTGGTGGCCAGGTTTGTAAATGTTTTGGTGAACAGGCTAGATGGGCTTGTCGGGCGGGTTGAGTCATTGTAAAAAACGGGTCGTCTTGACCAAGTTATATTTCAGTAGAGTTTGAAGATAGGTTGAGTTGATCTATAAACACTCTATTGCCCAGTTTGTTACTTTTAGTAATTAGTTAATGTGTTCTATGTGATATTCAACCTGTTTGACCCGTTTCCTTTTTAACTATTTATTTACTTGACCTGATCGATATAAAAGACAAAATCTACGCATTCTTAAGTAAGTGGTTGAAGCTGTCACCTCTAATGTGTGTGCATCATATTTGTTGGTTATAATAGGGTGGTTACAAGTGACAACTGTTCTTTTTTCAGGGATTTGGGCCTGAAGTTGAAGGTGCCCTGAAAGGATCTGATGATATGCGTTTCAAGGGCATGATTCCTGGTCATGGGCCTAATATTTTTGCTCCCCATGACAGATCTGTAGGTTTATCCACATTAGATAAGGCATCTCAAGCTAGGTATTGTTTGAATTCTGATGTTCTTTATTTCCTGTCTTTTATGTAAAAGAAAGTATGACATTTTAATTTGTTGACTTGAGCAGTCAAAGTCAAAATATGCTGCAGCTTCTACACAAGGTGGATCAATCAAGGGACGGTGGAACTGCAAGGCAATCGAACTCGTTGGAACGTAATTTGTCTTCTGAGATCCCTGAGCCAGAAAATTCCGATGGATCTTTTGGTGGTCATCAAAGAAGTCACTCATCCAATTCTCAGGGTATTGGTTTACAGCTTGGCCCACCTTCACAGAGGTTACCAATGACTATGCAGGCAGCCAAACATAATTCCCTGAGTCAGTCTCAGCCCTCTGCTAACTCAAGAGGCAAGGGTCATGCTGAGCTGTCTCCTTTTCCACCTTTCCAGGAAGCCTCACGCGGAGAATTTAAGAATGCCAGAATGAGTATATCAGGTCAAAGTGAGAGTCAAACCGCAGGGCATAAGACAATGACAAACTTATCTGCTGCTTTAGGTGGTACTGATTTTTCTAATGTAAGAAATCAGCTTCAAAACCATTCGACGGCCGGTAATGAATCTTTTAATGGACATGCTCCTCAAAGGCATGCAGATGATAAAATGCAAGTAGGAGAAAGGTTACCTGTCTCTGACCCTCGTGCTAATTCTGGATTTTTTCAACAAGGTGCATTTCCAAAAATGTTGCCTAACGCATTGTCAAATCTCCAAAGTCAACAACTTTTTTCAGCAAATCAAGCTCACAAAGGTCAATTAAATATTGTGGAATCAACTTCCTTAGGTAAGCAGAATCTAGAGGAACAAGAAGCGGAAAAGAAAGAGAATAAAAATTCTTTGAGTGCACAGGGGATTATTACGTCTGTGGGGGAGCAGTCAACTGAAAAGGTTGACCAAGGTCCAATGATGAATGGACCACCAGCAGGCAATGATTCCATTAATACCGCATCTCAGAAAGATCTTGAAGCGTTTGGTCGTTCTCTTAAACCAAATAATTTTCATCAACAAATTTCGTTACTGAACCAAATGAAGGCGTATAGACAGACAGATACTGATCCAAATAACAGGCCAATGAAGAGATTGAAAGATTCAAATAACTTATTGCCTGGTCAGCAAGTCACTGTCCCACTTGGCAATGCTGAAATTCCAAGACCTACAGTGCCAATAGGTAATGTTGACCGGAACTTAGCTTCTCTACCTGCTAACCCACCTCCAAAAGATGTGCTTGTATCTCATCAGAACTCTCACATAAATCCTCAAATGGCTCCATCATGGTTTGATCAATATGGAACATTTAAAGGTGTTCAAATGTCATCACAAAGAGCTGATGCTATAAGGACTGTGGAACAGCCGTTTAAAGTTTCTGGTAGTTTGGAGACGAGACATGATGCGAAGGAGCCGACAGCAAGTGGTACAATTGATAATAGTCAGGGCGGTGTTATCTGGAGAACCCCCTCGGTTCCATCATCTGCGGTGGTTGACCACCACTTTACCTCCCCGTCACTGAAGACAACAGGCATCACTAGTCAAAATTTGGTTACCTTGAGACCGATAAAACGCAAGTGGTCTAGAGATGTTCATTCTTGGCTCAAGGAAGTCTCAGGGAGTTCTAAAAATGTCCAAGACATCTGGTGTGTATTGAAAGTGATAAACACACTTATTTATTTCTTAGAGGTGGCAAAATGGGCTGGTTGGATAACAAGTCAAAATGAAATACTTTTTCGTAAAAGATAAAGAACTTATTTCTCCCTTTAATAATATAAATTTTGAATACATTAAGTTAGGAGGTCTTATTCATTTAAAATACACCATGGACAACTTTTTACCCTTCTCTCTTCAAGATAACCTTTTTAGACTTGCTTGACCCGAAATAGTCCAAAAACAATATATTTTATAAGCAAACTGTTCGTCGAATATGACTACAAACTGAGGATGGGATTTTTTTTCACGAATACCCGTACTTGTGCCGGTACCCGTACCGATTTTGCCTATTCGGTACATGTACCGGTGCCACGGTTTATTGATTTCAGTATTCGTACTTTTGGTATCGGCACTTTTTCTGTAAATATGGTATGGGTACTGAATTTGAAAATGGAATGAATACTTTATAGTATACTTTATTTTTATATTATGGTACTCACATCGATTTTACCTATTTGGTACCCGTACCGTACCGTATTGGTACTTGCACTGATTTTACCGATTTGGTACTCGTACAGTGCTCAAAAAATAAAAAGAAAGCCAAAGTGGTACCAAACCGGGTACCGTACCGAACTACCTGTACTGATACCCGTACACTGTACTAATATATTCGGTACCCAGATTTGTTCAGATTCTGTACCGGTACTGGTACTGGTACAGTTATGTACCAATCCCATCCCTACTACAAACTAGTAGTAATTTTATACTAATGTTATATTTATATAAAGTGATCTAGGAGGTTTTATGCATAAAAGTTCCACTTTGTGAAACTTTCTACGAGTTTGACCCACAAAATTCTTCTTTCAAGCTACTCTTTTACTTGTTTGACAAGTAAGAGAAACAACAAAACCTGAATAAGTAAATGTGTATGCCCTACTAGCTACAAGGATAAAAACACCTAAAAACATATGTTTAGTCATTACTTTTCTTTACTAGGCTGCATCTCATCTTTCAAGATTGTTTTAACAACCTGATGTTTATTTTTTTAACCCGCAGCACTGCTTCAATGGAATGGTGTCAAGCAACCAAACGATTGATGGAAAAGGCAAGATTTTTCACGTTTTTTTATATGCATTTTTAATAATGTGGCTTTCAGAAGTTTCTCATAAGAATTATGGTGGTGGCAGGTGGATGATGATGGGGAGTTAATTGAAGATTTACCAAGACCAAAGAGACGTATTATCTTGTCAACACAACTAATGCAGCAACTGTTTCCCCCTCCCCCATCCGCTCTTCTTTCAACAGATGCTACTTTAAACTATGAAAGTTTCGCATTTTATGCTGCTCGCTTGGCACTGGGAGATGCATGCAATTTAGTGTCTTGTGTTTCTCATAGTGAATCGAATCTGTAAGAATGATTCTACAAGTTCGAATTCTATAAACTGTTATGTCCTATATCTAAAATCATATTTCCTTTTTTTTTTGAAATACAGCCTTTCTGATAAAAGCAGAGAATCTGAGAGAATCAATGACAAACGTCTCTCAGAAGCCGTGGAAGGATGCATGAGTAAATTTACAAGGGTAGAAAATGATTTTTCAAGGTATCAATTTATACGTTGATAATACATAAATGATCTTCTACAAGTTTTAACTATATTTTTATTTCCGTAATTCAGCCAATTTAGAGACTGAAAGGCTAGAGGTTGCTATTTTGACCCTTTTAAATATGAATGAGTCAACTTAGATTATTTTTTTTAATCTCTAATAGGTAAATTAAAAGCGGAAACAGGTCAAATGCGTCAAACGGGTTAAAACATGTCTTATTGCCCAAGACCTACCCGACCTGTTTCAACCAATAGCAAAAGCTACCCGCTTTGACTCGTTATTGTTTACTTAATCTGTCCCACCCCCTCATTTTGCAACCTCTAGAATGTGGATGTTTTTTGTCTAATTGGTTAAGTTCGCCAGAAGCATTTCCCACTAGCTTTTAGAATTATCAGTTTCAACATATTTTACTGATCTTATTAAAATGGCAGGTTGGATCAGAAAGCATCAATCTTGGATTTGAGAGTGGAATGTCAAGATTTAGAGAAATTTTCGATCATCAACCGATTTGCTAAATATCATGGAAGGGGGCAAGCAGACGGTGAAGCATCATCATCATCTGATACAGTTGCAAATGTACCGAAACCTTTCCCTCAAAGATATGTTGTTGCAGTCCCATTGCCTAAGAATCTTCCTGAGAGGGTACATTGCCTATCACTATAATAAAAAAACTCCGCTTATTCGCGTCTCGCGTCAATTTTGTTGCACGTAATCCGCTAACGTGCACCATGGGACCCACCATTTATGGAAAAAGCAGGAGGGGGAAGTAATTATAATATAGATTGGAAAAAGATGGTGGTGGTGATGATGTTTTGGGTTTAGGTTGCACATTCTTAAGGAATAGGAGAAGTTGGAATTTTGTTTGGGGGTAAATGTGGAACTGAAAAGGTTAGGCAATTAGTTAGCAAGGTTTCTTTTATAAGTAGATAAAAAAATGTTGACTTAAATATCTCCATGAGTTCTAGTGGATGAAATATGTATTTTGATGGGATATTCATTGTTTATCAGCCTGCAATATATATATATGTCAAGAGTTTTTGGATAAAACATGTATGTTCAAATCTGGTTTTAGTTTGTCGACACTTAAATCGAAGTTTATAACTAGTTTTCTTGTTTCGTTTGACAATTTTACTGAAAACCGTATAAGCGTGATGAAGTTATGATCAAACGTAATCGTTTAACGCATAATTTAAGCAAATACTTCAAATTGTAATGCACTCAGAAAGCTCTCTACTCCAAAAAACGGCACTATCCACATCTTCTTCATCGCCTCGCTGTTTCCAATCGTTTTGAAAATACATACAGCCGCAACAGCAATCTGGAATGTGCTCTAAAAAAATAAGGTTGGGAAACTTCCTGCAGGCGGCAGGCATATTGAGTGACCATCTTTTGCACTTCAGGAAACCAAGTTAACATGCATTTCTTCTCCCACTTCAGAAAATATATCCTCCACCCTGAGTAGTAATAGCATTATCAAAACAAGGCCAATATTTCACTGTTACTTTTGAACCAAACATGACTTAATCTGTTCAACCTTGTTAAAATGAAGCTTCATTTAAGGACATGTATGATGAAAATGTTACTTTTTAGACAGCGGCTGAAAATGATACATAAATAAGTAGGTTTGGTCTAGAAATTTCTAGCTTGTTTAATAAACATGTCATGTTCGCGTTGACCTGTGTAGTTAAACAGGTCGACCCGACAGCCCGTTTAAAAATTAGAATAAAAATATTTGTAATGCCAACCCGTTTATTACAACATGCTTACAACCCGCCAATCTGACTCGATTGACACCCCTAGTATTAGACCAAAGAGAAACATAGTCAGAAAAAAGTGATTAGAACATAATGTTTGGTGGCGTAAAAAATATTTTCCAAACATGTACTACAGTTTACCAGTATGGCAGTCAAGCAAATATGTTTCCGATATTTTAACAGTAAAAATAGTTTTAAGCGTCATATTAATATATGATGATTCCCAGTACCTCTGCTTGTCTATATAAACATCCGTCAGCCAGGCTGTTAAATAAATCTGCAAAATGATAGTAAAATTCATATGATCAAATGATGCGATTGTATTTTAGGTTGAATTAGAAAGCATCAACTGCATGTTCTTGCAAGTTTGAAGGAGGTAACTATTGCATAATATCCCTAAAGTTCATCAGGTTCCAGATTGAATTGGGAGCTAGGGTAGTCAAAGGCTTAAGGCACAAAGGGTGAGCCTATAGCCTATGCGCAAGACACTTATAAAGAGCACGCCCGAGACAAGTTCAAAGATTTAGATTAAAACTGTAACCATCGTTTGCACAATCAAAATTAACACACCAACTGTCTATAAAATATATAAAAAATGGACAACATAGTGTTTGCATGCCAGCCCGACATGACGTGTTATTACCTGAACCCATTTTTACCTATCACCCGACACGCCCACCCCAGCCATCTTGCCACCTCTACTTGTATAACATCGCATATTACTTGAGATTTTGAGCGATATACCTGTAAGACATCAGAGTCTGGTTGGCAATTGGGTTGCTTAATATTTTCGGGTATGAAACCATCCAACTTTGTAGCGGCAGAGTCAGAAGCTTCTCTACAATCCAAGTTGCACCTACTTAAATCATCAAATTCCCCTTCATATATTTCATCTGACCAACACAATCTTTCGATGATCGAATCTTCTTTACTTCTAAGTGAGAGAAATTCTATCACGAGTAAGCGCTGCACTTTCATACACAACGCATTGTATTATAAATCATATAACTCATATTGTAATAAATTGTAAATCTAACTTATCTTGCTGTGGTTAAAAAAATTAAAGATGTACCTTTAAATTTAGTTCCAGTTTGAACATTTGAACCAGTTCGCAAGCTAATTTCTCTAGCATCATTATATATGAAGAAAATACGGTAAGAAAATGCAAAAGTTTTCTGAGAATAAGAATATAAGCAGAGTGGAAACTATTAAAGATCTGAAATTACCAAAAGAAGATATAGACCAAAAAATAAAGACGGGTATCCCTCCACCGTCCCCATCGTCATTTGCGTCACTGGAACTGTTAGAGAATTGTACGAGTGGGCTACTAGTTCCCCCCTTTAGAAAACATCTTAGGGACATACTCGTGTTGACCATGTTGACTACTGTGCCCACCTGTAAATCATGATAGCATAATACTCTTTAAATCGTCTCTATTGAAAAACCTATGTGAAGGTGATTAATAAAAAAGACAGATAAATCATTGACGACCAGTATGCGCTGTGTATACATGTATATATGTAAACATAAGGCATTCTTATCTAATGTTGTTTTTGTATTCATTTATCTTTACCATGCATCTTATTTAAACGGTACTAGTAAAATATAACCAATGTTTATGAACCGGGCATACCATTTCCTTGTACGAAGACAAAAGATTATCGCGATGAACAACCTATAACGATCAAACGAACATTAGATAGGATCCAAAATATCAAAAACAAACTGTAAGTTACCGATACTCATAGGTAGTATTTGACACCATAAAATCCTATTAATTTGGAACCCAAAATGAAACAACATTCTTCAAATCCAAAAACATAATGCAAGCTAAGTAGTTAATGCGGTGAAATATAGGATATCAGTGAAGGACCGATATTTGAGATATCGGTGGGATATCGACAATTTTTATATCATGCAAAATCCATACATGTAGCAATTTAACACTAACAATTCAATATACTCTCCTACCATTAACAAATTAACCTTTTACAACTTGCAAAACACTAACAATTGTAGCAAGTGGGAACTTGTTAAGACTTAAAACACTAATATTTAACACCAATTATTAACAATTAAGACTTAAAACAGTACTAACAACTATAAGAAGTAAGAAAAATGGAAGAACTAAGAAGAAAAACACCAATATCGGGAATATCGGTGATATATCGATCAAATATCAGTAAAATATCGGCCAATATCGCCGATAATATCGGTCAAAATATTGGTACCAATATATCGGTTAATGACCGATAACTGAGATATCAGTGATATATCACTGATATATTGGCCGGGTTAACTACTTAGAATGCAAGAACCCCTAATTTCATTCCCAAAGACCAAAAAAAACAAGTGTCACACAACATATTACCATTCCCATGTGCTATAACTACCCTATGATTACAAGCTCAGATGCCACACCTGTTGCTTTAATAACTTCAAGCAAGCTTTCTTCTGAATATCCGGCATATCACTCAAAACACCTAACTCCATATCTTTCATAAACCTAAAGCCAAAACAATAAAACACATAAAGATCATATTAAAAAAAAAAAAAAGAAACAGCCAAATTAGGATACCCAATGTCATAAAAAGATGTATGTGTTATAAAAATGCACATAAAGATAAAAGCTTTGTGTTCAATCAAGAATGCTGACAAGGTGTTTGAGGAAATGCCTCTGAGAAAGAAAAGCGTTAACAAGTGAGGTGGCGTGTGATCTGGCAGTGGAAGATGAGGAAACCCATTGTTGTCTGAGGGAAATGAGTTTCAGCCATTGGTTTTTCATGTTTCTTTGGGCTGCAGGTCTCCATAACCGGTTTACTGAAGATGGTGAAGAAGTGGGTAGTGGGTTCTTAAGGGGTTGTTGGGTTGTTTCAGATGAGGGAAACAAAGAGACCCTCGACTCCATTCGAGTGTTTGATTGACTGAACAAGGGGTGTATCTTGGGTTGCAGTGGGGGTGTTTAAATGGAACAAATGATGATGATGATGGTAAACATGTTTAGCCGAAACATATGTACTTTTTTAAGCATTAATTTTTGTTTTTTCTTAATTTTTGTTTGTCTTAGGTTAATCTACCATTCAACTATATACTAGGAGGCACGGGGCACAACCAGAAGTTGTCATGGGTATCTCACTACCAGCACGGTAACACCGCCGCTGGTGGTGCTGGTAGTGGATTCGTGGACTGTTTGCTAGTTGTATCTAATGGACCGTGACCAGGGTTTTGTGTGTGTGGGGGGGGGGGGGGGTGTTTTTTATGGGTTGAGGGTTCAGGGTAGTGTTGACTCTAAAACTGTGTTTCAAAGAAGTGAATCAATGTGGCAGTGCATGATTGGTTGAAATCAGTGAAGTGAAAAATTATTGCTGGTAGTGCCCTGTCCCCCCATAATAACTCAATGTAGAGAACAAGTAGAAGTATCGTGTGGCACTATTTCACTGTGTCGTATTTCTGGATTTAGGTATTCTGATGCTGTGTAGCAACGCGTTATCATCGATCGCTCACACACTCGACTTCCTACTTCATCGACTTAGGTTGCCACGCATCACACATTCACAGAGCCTACTAAAAGCCCACCGCCCCCTTACCATTCGTTCACGTGAGTTTAGCACAGATGAAGCTTCTCCATCATTCAATCGTTTCACTTTACCAGTTGATTATGTTTCATTGGATAAGTTGATTATGTTTTATTGGTTGATACAAGTTTATATTTTTATATTTATGCGTGGGTTATAGTTGGTTAAAGAAATTTAACTTTTGCGTTTGGAGGAGGTAGTGACAGACTTGATATAAAAGAGACTCGAATTGAGTTTAAAGGATAGAGTGGTGGTTAGGATAGACCCAACAACATTCGTTGGAGTTTCGGCCGATAAAAGATAAAGATGGTTGCAGTTTAATATTTAGACGTAGTGGCGTAAACAAGATAAACTGCCCATGAGCTACTCATTACTCAAGATTGGCTTGCTAAAAGCTCGAATTGAGTTAAGCTTAAACAATCTTGAGTCTCTTTTAATAAACAAGCCAAGGTTGTATATCATATACCAAACTCCAAACTCGTTTAGACTTGAAAGCCTAAACGAGTATTATTTTTTATAAAGATAAGAAGTTTTATTAAATATAAACATACATCACATAATAAATATTATTATATGCATATAATTTTGATAAAAATAACCAAGTAATATTATATATGTATAAAAAATAGCTATAAATATATACAAAAATAATTAAATACTTGTATGCATGACCAATTATACTACTATACGTTTACAATAGGGTCTTAGCTACAGTGCTAAGACCCGATTGGTCCACGTGGCCGCATTTGGTTAGCCGACTTTAGTTTTCACGTAATTACGAAAATGCCATCGCTTTACTTTTATTAGTAACTCCTCTTTTTCAAGCGGTTTAGGCGCTTTGCTCGGTGCAACGCGCACCGGCTACCGACGGAACAATGCGACTCTCTACGTTGTCTTATCCGATTAGCACACCCACGCAATACCGTTGGTGTAACTCCGCTGTTAGTCGGAAAATCTGTAGCTTCTCAGGAATCGGCGCCGGTTATGTTTCTACGCCAAACTTAGCGCGGCGCGGACCGGTGCCGTTTGTGTGCTGGCACTGGCAACTCCACCGCCGCGAAGCGGCGGGGATTTTTACTAGTTAGATATAAAACAAATAACAAGCAAGTCAAGCCCAGGTTCCAAAACTTTCTGGTGAGCGGAGCTTGAGCTATATTAAATCAACCAACCCTATCTTAAGCTCGGTAGCGCACGAATTGCTTTGATACCATTATGATCAATCAAAAGATAACTGATTTCCGTTGTGTTGATCTAGGAATACAATTTAGCTAATACAGGATAACAAGTTGGTCAGATGATATGTAAACTAAAAACTACTTTAATAACTTGTAAACTAACTAGTTACAAGATGATTTGCGTTTGACCTATGAGCCAATAGGGTCAGCATAGCATTTGATGCTGAATCATATGATGGATCAGACGGCTGATATTGTCCTCATTAAAATGGTTAGTTGTGTTTTCATACACAAGGTATACAAAAACAATGTGTTGCATAAGCATATCAGTACAAAAGTAGCAACCTAAGCTAGTTGGTCAATGACGGATTTTCCCTCATGGCTCGATGACAAGTAGAGGCTGCAACCAAAATGGTGTTAGTCACACTATAACAAAACAAGAAAGCACATGACCGTGAATAGAGGTGTCAGTTTTGAACCGTTTACCTATGAATGACTTGATTTGGGTAGTGTATCATCTCAACTAGGCCAAATCTTAAGGTTTAGCTCGAAGGGAACGAGTCTAACAATTTTAAAAGTTAAGTTTCATTTTAATGCATTAAACCTCTTAAATCATTTGTGATTGTAAACAGTACAATGATTATTTATAAAAACGGACAGAAATCTTTGGCATGGCCTGTTTCAACCCGTATTAATAAATGGCCCATTTTGACCCGTTACCCAAACCAGTCTGTGTGTGTGTGTGTGTGTGTGAGAGAGAGAGAGAGAGAGAAAGAGAGAGAGAGAGAGAGAGAGACCATGTCCAGACTAACTGGTTTTCCATCCTCAGCAAGTATGTCAACTACTGTTCCTGATTGATCAGCCTGACAAAATAACAGAGGTGAAGAATGACTGCATATTAGCAAATATACTAACATGTAAGATAAAAAGATGATAAAACCTTTGTTGGTTCACAACTTCACATAATGTCATGCATTTATATATTGACAAGATCGTGAAAGTTAGCCTGATATCATATCATTTAGTTGATCTTTTATACACGTAAAAGATATTGCCTTTAAAACGGTTGTTCCAAATAAACTCTTAACATGTTGCGAGTGTCGCATAAATGAATACTGAATAAAAAATGTGAAAAGTGCAGAAATTTACCTCAATCTCATTCATCAACTTCATGCCTCAATAATGCAGACAACCTGACCTTTTTTAACCTTGTCTCCAACCTGGAAAATACATATAAAAAAGACAACTGAAGATATTACCACAGGAAAAATAATGTATTCTCATCTACTTGATAACTTGTACACACTTTTATAATAATTAATACGACTACAACATTGATTTAGTTTTTCAATAAAGCTTTTTAAGGTTGCATGCCTATAAATACATTTTCAGTGATGTTAAAAAAAAAAACGACCCATTAAAATAGATGGTCGAAGTTGCTTCATCTTTTTACCTTCACGAAGGAGGGTGCTCCTGGTGCAGGAGAACGATAGAATGTTCCAGCCATGGGCTTTTTAATGGAGGATGGGAGGACTTAGGCTTTGCAGGGTAGCTGGTGTCGGTGCTGGTGCAGGAGATGATGCTGATGCTGCTGCTGGTGAAGTTGGTGGTGGTTGTGATTGAAACACAGCCTGGGGTTGTGGGGATTGCATCATAACCATAGGAGATGCTGGTGGCGATGGTAAGCTTCTTTCTTTCTTATAACAACTTCGCATCCTTGTTGCTTTAGTTCCAGCTCGACAATGTCTCTTGAATCCACAAGCCTGAAATACAAATTATGAATGATCCCACCAAACACCAAAAGTAACAGAACAATTGATTTCACTAAATACAATATAACTAAATTTGAAGTTGTTGATTTCAGAAGACTTGTGTTAGATACTGAGGTTAAGAGGAATCTAAAAGGGTCCAGGAAAAGAAAGAATGGTTACATAATCTTGAAAGTTAGTGGTGAAAAAGTGAGTGTGTCGGTTAGAATCGACAAGGACACTTTTGATTCTTTTTGTGTTAGATACTGCAAAAGTCTGTATGAAGGATTGCAGGTAAGACAAAAAGTTGTGTATCACTGTACGTAAAAGAATATGACATACCGTACAAGCTCAGATACTTGATTCATAAATGCAGAAACTGATCCAGCATCAGGAATCGTGATTTCTGATGAAGTTGATTCCACCCACTTCTCAGAAGATGGTGAAGAATTTGATTTCTGAAGGCAACATTAAAACAAACATGAGGCTTTGAGCATCAGCAGGTGACAGCATTTTAACTCAAGCAAAATTGCTTATTTGGTGCTCAAGGAATTAAATGCCCCATTGCAATAGCCCACGTGACCCTTCCGTTGAATTTGTGCTCAGGGCAGAGTGAGCAAATATTACACTGTTGGTTGGGTCCCTTCACCCCAATATCCCATTAATATAAACCCAATTATCAAATACTGTTTTCAAATTTTATAAATAAAACTTAATTTAAATATGTAATATTTTGCAATCTATTAATTAATTTATCTTTTAACTAAATAGTTTTATATATCAATTTATATATAAATTTATACAACAGATTTATAGTATTTAAATTATGCTTAAATTTCTCAAGGTGTAAGAATATTTATATATGACCTTTCCTTTATATTCTTATCTTTTAATTATATAATATATGGATTTGGTTCAAATGAGAACCTTTCCCCAAATTGAGAACTGAGAGAACCATTCTGGGCCACACATTTCTCTAAGGCAAAAAAAAATTTTTTTTTTGCAAAAATCGCTGCTTTATATGTAAGAAAAAAAAATTGTATTTTTTTTTTTCGGTATACACATGTGTATAATTGCATTATACACATATGTATAATGCAATATACACATATGTATAACTGAAATATACACATATGTATAGCTGAAAAATGCTATATACACATATGTATAATTGCTATATACACATATGTATAATTGACATATACACATATGTATAAATGAAAAAAAAATTCAAAAAAAATAAAAAAAAAAATTCCTTGCATAAAAATGTGCGATTAAAGCAAAAAAAAATATTTTTTTTTTTTTTTGCCTTTATATGAAATGTGTGGCCCAGAATGGTTCTCTCAGTTCTCAAATAGGGGTTGGTTCTCTTAGGATCCCTACCCTATAATATATATTATAAAGAAATGCGATGTTGATGTGGAAATTGTTTTAGACTATGAGGTTCAATGGCCTGTAGAGGTTTCGTAAAGAAAGATACGATGTTGATGTGGCAATGCGTTAAACCCTGAAGGCTGTAATGCATTAGAGATGCTCTTAATGTGCATTTTATATGTGTGCCCTTAATAATGACAAGTAGCTAACCTTTTTAAGCTGAGCAGATATTGCCATACCGTTGTTCTCATACTTCTTTGATGCCGCCTACACATACAGATAAACAAATGTCAGTAATGCCAAAAATGAATCTTTTTAGTTGGGCCTCATGATTGTAAACTATCGAAGTAAATTTAAAAGCAATGAGACGCCAATGCCACACACAATGGTATTGGGCAACATTCGATCATTATTGCATACCCCGCAACCCTTAAGAGCAACAAACCAACTTTTGAGTTTAATAGAAAATTGTCAAGGTTGTACACAAATTCAGTAACAGAGCAAATCATGCTGGGTTGCCGATTTGAAGGATTTCACGTTGGTGGGTTTAATAGGTGAATCTGAACATTTATTAATTAGTGTCAAGGACATCAACCCTAACCCAAACACACTTAACAATCTAAATAAAAACTTAATTGGAGAAAATTTTAAAAAACCTACAGGCTACAAGCCTACAACGAAACATATACAGGTTATCGGGCCAATCGATTTATTAAACAGGTCAAGTTCAGGCTAACCGTTAATTCAACAGTTCGTGTTGGTTGACCTGTTTAACAAACGAGTTATATCAGCCAACCCAAAACCAAAATATTTCCTTATCATGTTTCGGGTCATGTCATGGTGATAGCAATTGCCGCAGCTGATAAATTGAAACTCATCAAGTAAATCACAGTACAGAACTTAGGATTCTAGCTCTACATCACAGACGTATATTACAACATGATTCATTTGATAATAGTGATATAAAGTAACCTTTAGGTAGCTAATTATCTTACACTTTACCCCTTATTTCTTACAGGAACAAGCATAATGTCTAGGAAAGCAGCAACAGCTATGTATAACAACAACAACAACAACAATAATAATAATAATAATAACATACAATTGGATAAAGCACTAACACTACTACCAATTGTATAACAAGTTAATTAAGATAAGTTAAACTGAAATTAAGGAAAAAAGAAGCACCTCAAACCCTAGAGGGGGTGTTCCAGCAATGAAAGCAGTATTGGGTCTTAAACCCCACTTGAAATGAACACCGGAGTTTTGGCCGTGCTTAGCATTGCGTCTGTTTCGCTGAAACGCCGACACTGCCCATGTTTTGGACGAAGAAACAGCGAACGACGCCATTGGTCCAATTCAATGGAGATGGTTTTCAGGAATTTTGTTCAGTTTATGTGCACAAATCGGGTTCAAACTTTAAACCGGTTCATGTTGGTTGATAAAAAAGTTAAAATCGGTTTTGGTTTCGAGCCGGCTTGGGTTTTGTTCAATTTGACCAGTTTTTTTATTGGTTCGGTTTGGTTTAGCCAGCTTTGAAGGAGAGGAAAAGAGATGAGCAATTCGGTATTAATACCTATCCTGGTACCGAAAATACCGATATCGGTTCATTTTCGGTATTAAGTTTTGTCAAAAATCGTAGCGGCATCAGTACCAAGTTTTGACAAAAATTTTCGGTATTGGGTACTCTTCGGTACCATGCTCATCCCAAGAGAGAAATATAAAACCGGTTAGAAACCTTTGGGTCGTACAAGTTCCAAATTGGTTTTTTACGCATCTCAAACTGGTTTGGTTGTGACCTCCACACAACTTTGCTCAACCGAAAAGGAGACTAGCTTGGTTGTAGAACTCGCTAGGCACTAGTCGGCTGGTGGGGTGCCACTAGTGATTTATCGAGATTAATCGAATCAGACTTTTTATGTATAATTTTACAAATTGATACATATATATACATATATATCTATTTTTGTAACTTTTATGTGTAAATTCATAAGTTTGAAGACCAAATGTAAACTAATAAAGATGAAGGGTGGTTTAAATGTTAAAATTACTCACACTTTAGAAAATCTAATTCACATTATGTACATCAGACCGTCTCTTTCTTCCCCCTTTCTTTTGTTTCGTCAAACATGAGACCAAAACATGAAACCCTAGCCCCAAATTAGCCTCATATTATAGATTATGGGGTTCGATTTTACACAATAAAGACATGAGCAGGTCTTTTTTTCGCTCGAATCAAGGTAATAACTTGTTTCACTTTTGATTTGGTCCAATTTTGACCCAAATTAAGGTCCCGATTACTTCAATTATGGTCGATTTGGCCGATTTGAAGTCGACTTAGGCGGCTGGGACCGACCAGCAACTAATTAAGTGATTAACTCAAAATTAATTAGTCGTTGGCCGACTAGCGACTAATCGCCGACTAGTCGTTGGCTAGTCGTGATTTTCCCAACCATGTATATATTAACTCAATCTTCAATTTTTGATTTTCTAGAAAATTTGAGTTTTGTTTATACCTGACAACACACCCTAGCTCATGGGTTTATAAGAGCTCGTAACTAATAAGCAAGAATAAATCAATGTATTGGATATTAAGATTTTAATGAACTAACTAGTGGAGTTTTCGTGCTTCACGGTAGGCTTTTGGTCATTATTAGTCCGGTTAATTACAATACCAATACGATACCAGCACTCAATATATAAATCAACACGTAATTTACATCTGTTGGAAACCATAAAACGAACGCCCATACCGGTACCAATGTTATTCGGTTGGTATCGGTTTGGTTCATTACGGTACAGGTATTGCACAAGCACTCAATATAGCTTACAGTACCAAAAAATACTTTACAACGAATATAACTTTGTGTTTAACAAATTTATAGTGCAACATTGAAGTACTATATTGTAACGGATACGCTACTCATACCAATGTTGTTTGGTTGGTGTATGTTCACTTATATCTTTGTTCCTAATATCATTTTCTACTCAATTGTCCCGTAAATGTAAGATTGCACATCGGTTGTGTAAGGGAGAACATAACTCCTTATAAGGGAGTGGTCACCCTCACTAGCATGACACGTTTTAAATCCGTGAGTTGCGGCAAACGGACAATATCATGGTACGGGTTACCTTCGGCTGCCACAAATAGTATCAGATCCGGGGGCCCGATCGGTGTGCCAGTGCGCCCGCATGGACGCGGGGCTCCGGGGGGTGGTGTAAGATCCCACATCGGCTGTATAAAGGGAGAACATAACTCCTTATAAGAGAGTGACCACCCTCACTATCATAATGCGTTTTAAATCTGTGAGCTGCGGCAAAGCAAACAATATCATGTTAGAGGTCACCTTAGGCTGTTACAGTACACTCCTGTTTGATGAACTTTTTCAGATATTGGCAAGGCTAGTTGATTAATGTGATAAATGAAAGTAATGATATGTAGGTTTCAACATTTTAGCTTTAAAATCTGGTTGATCATAATATGATCAATGAGTTTTAGTACAAAACAACCAAAAATTAGTATTTTAGTTTTAGAACTCTAATAGAGTAAAGTTTATATTTTTATTAAATAACTATGATAATATGATCAATGAGTTTAGTACAAAACAACCAAAAATAGTATTTAGTTTTAGAACTCTAATAGAGTAAAGTTTATATTTTATTAAATAACTATGATAATCTATATCTAACGAATATAGGTTGGGACACATGATACTTGGTGAGGAGCATCCACAGCTTTAAATTCCTGCCAATATTCTTTTAACATAATATGTATTTTTTAACCTCTTCTCCTTCCATAACCTCACCTCACCTGTCAAAACCCTAACCCTAACCCAAACCAGACACGCCATGGTTCTTCTTTTTCTCTCTCTCTCGCGCGCGCGCCCGCGTGCGCGCGTGTGCTCTTCTCTCATTTCTCATTCCCTCTCCATCTCCAACTCTCTCTCCGCTTCAACAATAACCTCTACACCATCATTATCACTTGAATAATTTAAACCCTACCATGTAGTCGTCTGTGTGACTAATTACTCACACAACCCTTTCTAGGTTTAGGCTAAACATTCTTGTTCCAACGAATGAGAAGGATAACATTATTGATTCTCCAATCATGTTCTCTCTCTACTCTCTATTTTTAGATCTAGGTTTTCAGGTTTTCTCATCCATTATTAAATTATTATGTGTCTTACTTTAGTATATGTAATGTAATTTGTAATATGATTTATCTTTTCAGGTTTTCTCATCATTATTAAATTTATTATGTGTCTTACTTTAGTATATGATTTAAAATTTTAGATTAAAACTAGTATTTTGCCTGTCGCGCATTGCGGCGGCGCGTGACTGGTTGAACCGTGCAGTAACACACGAAGTGTAAGACACAATGCGTAAGACACAATGCGTTACACACAATTCTTAAAACACAATGCGTAAAAGACAATTAATAAAAAGTATAAGACACAATGCTTTTAACTCGGTTCGGAACAAAATTTAGGTCGAAATGTGGACCAACTGGAAGCGCACATAAAATAAGTATGAAAACATATTATATTTGACATCCTCACTCCTTTTTCAAAAGAAAAAGAAAAGCTTATGTCGAAACGTAGACTAACTCGTATATATACCAACACATATATAAAAAATTCGTACGTAAAAAACATTTTTTTCTAAGTAAAGGTACG